>BMAW01102429.1:744133-908321 GCA_019974015.1 Nephila pilipes
TTGTCATTTGTAACTCTTATTATCCAGAATTTTTAAGTCGTTCAAGAATAACTTTTTCGGAAGAAATTATGTACTAAACATTTTGTTACAAAAAGACAATTTTATGGAAAATTCAAATAATGAAAACTTTTTTGCGATATAATAATATACGATAATTCAAACTGTACCCGTGTTACGAATGGAAATTGAGGTAATGAGAAAAGGGTAGCCCATTGTAGCGCTATCCATTAATCGTTTTTCCTTTTTATGAGAAATCTATGAGTATAACGTCCTTCGCATCCCAAGAAGTCGTTGCCATCACTTATTCAACCATCTTTAGAGCTCCGGAAGAAATTCCCTGTTTAGATTCTTGCTAGGTTTTCATGAATCCTGACGAATCCTCGATGAAAAACGACAGTGACAACTCTCCACGATCAATCAAATTTTGATTTTTCATCTATCTTCTCCCAAATAAAAAATAACTAATGAATCTGGGTTAAATTTGTTTTGGCGCCGTATAACAGATGGCAGCTCATAATAGTAATTGCAGCTTGTCTTGGCAACGCCCTCTGTCGTCAAAACCACTTTTGTAACCTTTGAACGGCTTCCGCAATTGTATAAATTTGAAAATCCTACACTCTATAGTAATGATTTCTTACATATTGTTTTATAATAATTTATATTAAAAGAAATTCAAACAGTAATGCTAGAAATATAATCAGAAACTCAAATAATAATGCTAAAAATAAGATCATCTAAATATTCGACATATAATTTAAGTATTAATAGTTTAAGCTATTCAGAAATTTTCAAATAGTAATGCTTAACATTTCAAATGTAATTTAACTACTTCACAAGTAATCTAAATGATAATTTAAATCAATGAAAAATTATAATGCTCGGTACTAAATTATTCAAATGAGATATCTGCACTGATCTATCTTTAGAGATAAATTTAAATTGTTGATAATTAGATTTATAAAATTATTTATTCGATTTTGCATGATTTATATGTGGAATTACTTTTTCCCAACACTGTCATATATATATTTATATGTTGGTAGAATTTATGTTGATAGAATTGGATCATTTATTATTTTTTTATCTTTCTATTGACACTTATTCGTTTTTCGTGCACTCCAACATAATTTTAATTATAATTCGGTTCATTATACAAAGTTTCTATGATAAAAACATTTTCATATCAAATAAAAGAAATTTTTTTAAGCTTTCCTCAATATTCCATGGCATACAATAAAATAAATTGGAAAAGTAAGTGTTAATTTAAACAATAAAAAATGTCGTTACCTATAAGACTATGTGAGAGAAGATCAGAAAGTCTCCGTGTCAGGAATGTGAAATAGGATGGGGATAACTATTGTCCAGTGATCATTTCCCCCTTTCATTAGAAATCCATGAGTTGAACGCCCTTTACATCCCACAGATTGATATGGTGTGAAATTTGTAAAGGGAGATGACAATTCAGGTACCGTCCTCGTCACTTGACCGAGGTTCAAAATTACGAGATCCATCGCCAATAATCCTCATGTTGCTTCTAAATGCGACATGAATAAACAATCAATCACTTCGCAAAGAATCGTCACCATTACTTTTCTAACCATCTTTGTCTTCTTCAGAACAGATTCACTAGTTGCAACCTTATTTGCATAATGATGAATCTAAGTCTTGATGATGGTGACTACTCGATGCTGGAGCAATCAAAACTAACACATAAATCGGTGTCACATTAGTTTTGATGCTTTTCAACAGATGGCAGCACATAGTAATACCAACTTGTCTTAGGAGCGCTGTCTATAACTAAAATAAGATGCGTTTTAAGCCATCCTCGCATGAAGCGAGATCAACATTGACTAAAAAATTTGCAGTTAAATAGAAATGAGAAATTATGGGAACTAAGAAAAAATACATTTTTGAAAGACTATTAATATCAAAGTATTTATGATAATTCAAACTTTTATGCATGTTGAATACATAATTTGTTATGTGCTACACATGCTAGCTTTTTTAATAAGTATCACTGATTGTATATGCTTAGTGTTTTTAATAAGAGTTAGATATAATATCATAAAATAAACATAACATATAGGTGAAATCGTTGCTCAAAGAAGTATTTTTCTTTCAGTTCTTCTAAATCAGTTTTATCCCAATTTCTGCTACCAATCTAAGCAAAACTAAATGTTTGCCCATTTTACTGTTTTATTTGCCTTTTTTTTACTTTGTTGCACCCATAAAAATGTATGTGTTTACCAGAAAACATTTTATTCCCCCATAAATCACGGAAGGCTTCCTTCGATATTGCTTCTAAACCACGATCGATTGTCTATGGTATTTATCCATTCTACACGAAAATTGTTGGTAAAAGATAGTTTCAGTTGTAAAAAATATGTTTTTTTAACTCTTAGGAAATGAATGTAATAAAAATAACGTACTGGATAACGTTATTTTTTTTTTTTTCTTTTTTAAAAATCAATTCGAAATATGTAATAAAAAAATTCGCGATGGAGTCGTTTAAAATGTAGGAGTCGATTTTAGAAAAATGTGTTATGAAACACGAAGGAGCTTTTTTTAAGAAACTAAACTACCAAACTTTTATTCTTTTAATTATTGATTGAAATCCTTATTCCAGTTGAATAAAAGTGTACCATTTTGATCGCGTATTATTTTTTCCTAGAAATAATAAAACAATCATGAATTTAAAATTCGATTCAGTAAATTAAATATCACTATTAGTGCTATTTATTTCAGAACAAACTGACGTTTAATATATTGTTACAACAATTCTCGACCTCGTGTGGATGCAAACGAGTGGAAGTTCAACTAGGAGGATAACGACATAGGGCCCTTTATTTACGAATCTGCAGGACAAGACGACATACAGGTAGCAGAACTTGGACAATAACGACACAAACAGAAAACATAGCCCTTGTATAGATCAGCGACGAAGGTACATAAACAAAAAGGGATCTTTTAATGACAGTCACAGTTATATTAGAAACATTCAAGCTCATCAGCTTACTAATTCGCACAAATCTCCGCAGTAATACTCTACACTTCTAAAGCAGACTTCGACTGGTACCGTGATTATTGGCTGCTTCTCGGCCGATTCCCACAGCTTTTTTACCAACAAGTCCTCGGCAGATTCATTCAACTAATGAGATGGCTTTGCAGTTGATTTCCTGATCGAACTCCTTGGCTTCGAAACTTTCCGTTATTTATTGGCGCTTTTGCCAGGTGTGACGTCACAGGAGAATTCAATAAAAGTCCGTAAATTTCTTCTCTGTGAAGATATCGCCCAGATGACAGAATTTTCATAAATCTTTTTGTCGCCAAAATCACTAAGTTTCTTGCTTTCGTCAAGGTCAAGGGTCCATTTCTCCCTTGGTTGACTGATGAAATCTCTGTAAGAGCCTATTTTCCTTCACAATGGAACCTGAGATAAATTTGAGCTAAACGTTTTTCATACAAACACTCACAAATTTTAGAAATTAACTGCCCAATATTTGAATCATAATCAAAAGAAATTCGTATTATATAATTAAAAAAATTTTAAAATTTTATTGAACTTAAATTTTAAAATTAAAATTATATTTAATGTAAGAAAAGTTATATTTATAGGTTCTCAGCAAATTTTAGAAATTTTTAAATTCAGAGTAAATTATGCAAGATGTACTTAAAAATACGCACATGATTTACAACAGTAAATACAGCTATTGATTATAAATTGTTCATGTGCAGTAACATCTGCTCATCATTACGTAGCTCTAGTGCCATATCTTAATCTAATGTAATAATCTAAAACTACTAAATTCCAATTGAAGACACGCAAGTTTAAAGCGTGATTCTTTATTTATTATCACTCTTGAATATCTAATGTCACCCTCTTTAGAATCTCAACTTAATACACAATCGTAATTTATGATTTAAATAAGAAATCTATTTTACCAGTTCACTTGTTTTTAATTCAACGACTCTCTTCGAAAGTAACAAAGTTTAACATTTTAGTGGAACTTTCTCCGATACACAAAACTAACAGAAAAATCTCAATCTGAATAACAATTACCTAACCACAAATCCTTATCTTCTCTCTCCCTTCCTTTTCCATTTATTGTATATGTTTTATATATCATTATATCTATATATAAATCCTTTCATTTCACCTCTATATTCATCTAATTTACCTAACCAAGTTTCATTTCGGTTGGGAAGAGGTAGCAATTTTATGCAATTCAAATAAATAAAAGTATCCGAGGTTAGTCAGGAAAAAATCGCAAATAGCCTAAAGTCGCAACATTTTTATTTATGTATATAAATTTGATTTTCTTTGCATAAATAGGTACAAAAATATACAGATGTTTCAATGCCAAAATACGATATCTATATAGTTTTTGATTTTCAAAAGAGAGGATTACTTGGACTTGGCTGAAAATAAGTTAACTTTTCTTTGTTAAAGATGTCTCAGTGTTATGGGGGGGGGAAATGACATCATTAGTTAAATATTACACATACCAGTACAATATCCATGTGTGTGTATTTCACAACACTAAAAATGTTAACTAATTATAATCGATAACATAATTTAAAATGTGTGAATTTGTGACGTTGGGATATTCGTGTTTTCTCTTCACTAACCTCAGGGTGAAGAAGGCTTTTAGCGATTTGAATTGCATAGTTATTACTACTTCTTCCCATCCAATTTGAAACGTGATTATGTAAATTTGAAGAAGATAGAAGTGAATTCATTTAGATATGAGATATCAATGATATGCAATAAATGGAAAATGAGTGGGGATAGAAGATAAGGCGTTTATAGAATTGTTATTCAGATTAAAATTTTTCTGTTAGTTTTGTGCATTGAAGAGTGTTCCACTAAAATATAAACTACGTAGTTAGTGTCGAAGAGAATTGTAGAATTAAGAACGTGTGACTTGGTAAGATATATTTCTTATTTCAATTCATAAATCAGGATTGGGAATAAGGTTGAGATGCTAAAGAGGGGGACATATATTCAGACGGTGATAATATGTAAAAAATTATGTTTTAAACTTGCGTGGCTTCAATCGGAATTTAGTAGTTTTTGATTAATACATTGGATTGAAATATGACACAAGAGCCTAATTATGACGGAAGAGTGTCAAAAATTCTATAAATATTAAGCATGTGGTACTTTAGTTGCCACCTTGACCAAATAGATTCAAAGTACAACTAAACTTCAGATATTTTAAAAGAAATTTTGAGCTAAAAAACAATAATCCAATACTGAATGTCGCCACACTAAAAGCAACCACCAACAACGAATAAAATACATATCCAGAAACGATTCAGTCTGTCTGGGTAAAGAATGAGATAAAAAAAAAAGATATGGAATCGTTTTTGAAATAATAGACGCTTCAACACTAGAAGAAATTCCAACAAGAGGAGAAGAAACAGTAAAAAAGAATATGAAAATGAATCGAACAAAAGGTCAAACCTTGGAGCAATATCTTCAGTACTAAAACTCGAAGAGTCTATTATTATCATTGAAAAGTCCCAAAGCTAAAATAATTTAGAACTTTTTTGACTTGGTGCAGAAGAGACAAAAAAACCATATAAGCATTTAATAAAAAAGGAAGACATTATAAAAATATATAAATAAATAAAAGTATCCCACTTTTTGGATGTTTTTGTGTTTAACTTTTCATTTATTTGTATTATTTTAGTACATTTTATTTCTAGGTTTGGAATTAGTCATAAAAATTCTTTAAAATTAAATATGTGTGTTTTAAACCCATTATATCTGTCGTTTTCCCAAAGGAATAATAATAGATAACCCCTTTTGTCTATAGTTTTACTTCTGACATGGACTTTCGGTGTTTCACAGTCATTTGAATTTCTTAAAAAAATTATATAATTGTTTGTTTTTACAATTATTTTAATTTACTGAGCAATTATTTTGTTGTTTTTGTCATAAAATATAATTGTCATGTATCTTAAAACAGTTTTAATGCTTATAAAGGACATAAATATTTTTGTTAAAACCTATTTCTTAGTATTCCTTAACGTTTATCTAATTTGATAGAACCTTTTTCTTTGTCTGTAAAGATTACTGTCACTCTAAGTATTTTTGTTTAGTTCTTAATGTATGTAATTTTATTAGAGAACATAAATTTAATGTTTCGAATTATCTTTTTTTTTTTCCTGCATTTCAGTTTGTTTCATCCAAATTTCTCTAATGGTCTTATATTAAAATAAATCAATGTATTTTTAATATGTTTTCAAAAAAATATCTTTCTTATTAAATAAGTACTTTTTCTCCATTTTTTCAAATGAATTTATTGACATTCAAAAATAATTTTAACGAAATCTTAAGTTTCTGTGAACGAGCACACCGATGAAAATACGATAATTTTGTCATCATTTTCAGCATAATATTAATGTTACCATAGAACGTCCTAGAAATAATTACCAAACCCTGTGAAGATTCTTTAAAAAAGGTCCTTTGCATGGATAAAAACTTTTATCTTTTTTCTCACATTTCTCCCTCCTGTGTGAGAATTAAAAAGAAAAATCATTTCATCTGTATGTCACAAAATATCAACGAGTACTTTTTCTTTGAATCACTGTTATTCAACAAACATAGCGGAAAAGTCTTCAATCCAAAATAACAATGAAAAATAACAAAAAAAAATGCTTCATTTTTAAACAAAAATGTTTCATTCTTTGTATAAATATTTCCCCTCCCCCTTGGATAAGGAAAAAAAAATAAATTCAACTCTTAGCACTGAATAAGCATTTCCAATTTCAACTTTCTCACAACTGTAAACTCTCTGTGAAAGAGGTTTTCTTGTGCATGGAAGCCTATGCATGAAAAAAAAAATGTCGAGATAAATGAAATTAGAAGAACCTTGAGTGGCACAAAGTAATGAAGGGGAAAAAAGTTTTCTTGAAGTTTTGAGAAAAGTGCTTTTTTTTCCCATCCTTCTCCCTTGGGTTCATATATAAAAAAAAAAAAGTCCCAGCTGAATTTCTTTCATGAATTTTCTTAAGTACCTTTTGGTGTTTGTTTTCCGTTAGTTCTTAGGGCTCTTAAAACGAAAATGAGTGTTTAAAAGGAAGATCGTTATTTACATTGTACTAATCCATGTATTTTAATTAAAAATCTGTTGGAATCATTTTTAATGATGATTTTAAAGAAAGTCCTTTAGAAAATTTTAAATATTTGACTTTTTTCCTTCAAAGTAATGAAGGCGTAAAGTAACATTTTTAATTAACACTTTTTAGGGGAAAATATTTAAGATACACTTATTATATTTGTAGAAAATGTTACAACTATTTTTATTTTCAATAGTCTGCTTAATTGCTTAAAAATATCAAACATGTTCTTCAGAAATAGAGGGAAAAAACTTAATTTTTCATCTTTAATTTCTGATCAAAAATATTTTTTTTTCAAAATTTTTTTTTTTCAAATTTTAATTTTTTTTTTTTTTTTTTTCATTTTTGGATGGAATCAAATTGAGACGTTTGGAAATTTAGACTTCTCTAGAGCTTGTAAATATTCAGATATACATTTCTCAGCTTTTGATATTTGAATGTTAGCATAGGTTGAGTTTATAAAAATGTATAAATATATAAGAAAGACTAAACTGATTTTTCATATTTATTTACAACATTTAAAATATTTTGTACACTATTTTTGAGTTTATATGTTTATTAGATTATATATCATAAAATTAAATTATACCATTATATTAAATTATATCATAAAAAAATAAAATAAACTAGTGATAATTTATGCTATACATTCAGTTGCTATATTGCATTATTTAGAGATTAAAATAGTTCGTATTTCATGCACTATATTTTACGCGCAAGTTCTCGTTCATCACTACAATTTATTTAATTCACTTCTTTATTTGTTAATTCGATAGTTTACCGTAAAGTCTTGATTATAGTACTCACACGTGTATAATACGCATGCTTATTTGGCACTAAATTTTTGAAAAAAAAATTAAAATTTGAATATAATACTCACCCATAAATTTTCAACGTTTAATTCAAAAATTTCTCAAGTATTTATTAACATAATTGAAATTTTTAATAAAAAAAAGAAAGGAAAACGTCAAATTCGAGAGCAAAAACATAAATTTTAACTCAAAATAAACAATACTGTCAAATAATCGGTTTTAAACCCTTTCACTAGAACACAGCTAATCAATCGTTGTTGCGTCCAAGTCATAGTTACTGGTGCCGTCGTAATATGCGATATGTACGTGTGTGCGACATGTACTGTAAGTTCCAGTTTGTGTAAAAGAACACCTGCGCAGCACGCGTGTTGCAACAATCTCTTACAGCTGCAGCACGTTCGTTGTTTGATGTTTAAAAACATTTTTTTAAAAAAATTTTATGAGTGTATTACGTACAATCATTTTTACGGACAAAAATGTAGAAAAAAGTATGTATTCTGGTCAAGATTTTACGGTAAATGTCCATTTCGAGTTTTTAATTCATCAAAATAATTGATAAAAGTTTATTATTTATTTATCAGAAAAACCCTCGTTTATTATTAAATGGTTTATTGCTCACTATAATTTCTAATTTTAAAAAAGACATAATCTTCTCATAAGTAGATTGTCCTTTTTTTTCCATTTTATCTGTCTTTCAAATTTTTCCATATGCCTTAGTTTTCTTCCGCCATTCATATTCACTAATTTCTGACAAACATTCTTGTTCAAATCTCTTATTTCAATTAATTGTGGAATACCACAATAATCACTTATCTTTCTAATTTCTATATCGTCATTTTTTTGTAGTTTTAATTGAAATAATCAGAAAGGTAGGAATATATTTCAAGCTCTCAATAGCAATGAATGTTTATTCTATCAAGATATGACCAAAAAGAGCGTGAAATTTAGCACATTTACTAATGACAGACTATTTACACAAAACTGGGAATTTATTTCCAATTCCAAACTACAATGGAATGGAGAAAATGCAGCTGTATGCGTAACTGTATGTTACAAAATAATTAATTCTTTTTTTAATATGGCGAGGAACTAAAAGCCTTTCCAACACTGAGTTCCTAGTTTGTCATAAAATGTTCAAAAATCTTATAAAATACAAAAACAGTTGTGAAACAGTAAATAAGAGCAAAGAATAAAAACGGTTTGTATAAAAGTATTGTAAAAAGTATATTACTGTCTGAAAAAAAAATAAAGGGAAGAATTTATCATCTGACGAAAACAACAAAAAAGTAAAATCAAAACATGACGTATGTTGGTTTTTAAGAAAGATTCAGTGTAATTTTTCACTCCAGATGCGAAGCCAAACTTGGCATTTTATTTCGAATTATACAGTGTCGCCGCCTTGTTTTTGTCAGCATAACCATATCTGAATCTTGCGCCATCAATATCCATCATCACACACTTCATTTCGTTTGTTTCCATATCATTATTTCCAGGTTAATTAAGCACTAAATTGCCAAAGCAAGCAAAAAGGTTGACAAATGATAATCCAAATTATTTTATTAATATTAAATTTTTGAATGATTATGCAGAATTGCTCTCTTTCTCTCTCTATCGAATCCTTCTCAACTCAGTTAATTCATGCAGACATTAAAATAACAAAGTCTTAGCTTACCAAATCATTCTTTTCGATTCAAGCAATTCTCGAGTTATGCACATTAGATTCTTATTCGCCTAAGTTCACCTAATTTCCACAGATCGGGTTTCATTTCATTAAGAAGGAGTCGGAACTGAAGAAAATAATGGAATATAACTAGAAAGTACACCCAGATGTTAGTTGTAGGGAAAGTCGAGAATAGCCCATATTCCCATAAGATAATGTTTATTTTCATATTTGTAAGATTTTTTAAAATATAGTAAATTTAAACCTGATGTATATTTAAATGAATTTTGCTTATATAGCATACATCCATGTCACGAACGGGTGGGAAAAAATAGTCCCACTATAGCCCATGCAGGTCGTAAGAGGTGACTAAAATGGGTATCCAGTGTCTGGGGGTATAGCCCTGGGGATTATATCAGGAGACCTCGGGGACTTGCTTTCTTTAGGTAGAGGCGGGCATCATTCACTCACCCGAGCACCCTAGAAATCTATTTCTTTCCCAGGGGGTTTACTGTTTTTGGTAAACACTGGTGACGCATCTCCGGGATACCCTAATGATCCCTCTCCATTTTTGACGCTCCTTCTTGTCAACCAAAATTTTACCTTTTTCTATTTTTCTCACAATTGAGATCACATTTTTTCATTTTACTAGCGTTATACACTTTCACTTACTTTGTTTGAAGCAACATAGCCGCATCTGGCTTTTGTGCCATTACATAATCTATTGCTCAATCACTCATTCAAATCACAGTTATACCTTGTCTAGATCACAGTTTCACCTTGTTTGGTGCAGCATGGCTACATCTAGCTCTTGCGTCAACTTCACCATCACCTCTTCTTCATCTTAAAACTTCACTATCAACTGTTATATAGCAAATCGTTTGGTAGGCATTTTTGTTTTTAATGGTATTTCGTGGACTTCTTACATTCAAGACCAACGAGAAAAAAAGAAATTTTATGTTTATGAAACAGTGAAATTTAAATATATTATTTTAATATACAATACTAATAATAAAAACTCCGAAAAATCCTTATTTTTTTCTTTTTATAGTGCTTTTGAACATTAAAAATTCTAACTGTAATTAAAGTTTTTTTAAATTGAAAATCATAATTATACAAACATTATCTCCGCGAAAACTGTTTGGGTTTTTTTTACCTCCAAATTATTCTTGCTCAAATATTCATTAGCGATGCAAGGTATGAAACAAGCTTGGACTTTAATCCTTTCAAAATTCCCGTAAGACTGCTTCTGATCATTAATTATATTAAACATAAGAGCTTTAATGCGTAATCTAAAAAAAAATGGAACATCCATTCCTTGAAACGAAAACAAACTTTGAAAGAATAAAAAATTCACTTTTGTTTAACAAATGTTATTATTCTTCAACAAAGTGGTGTTATATGCAAGGGGAGTAAGTTAAAAGAAAACATTTGCAGTCAAAATAGTGAAAATTAAATTACTTACCTGATTCCTTACAGCTTCTTGCATTCATTATTTAATTTACTGCTTTTCCTTAAAACGCTTGTGACTAAGAACGAAAGCGTGCTATAATGTTCTTCTTAATGGCTTCTTTGTCCATCTCCTTCTAGCGGTCATTTCCGAAGTTGTGTTGAGTTGTTTGTTCCCTATTTGCACCTATGAGTTAAAGCACACGTCTCTTCCCAAATGACCGTAATGGGTTTCTACAAGAAAAATTAAAGAGTGTTTTCTTTAAAGCTATAAACAAGTTACGTTAATGGAAAATTCAGGCGATGGAATTTGCGCGTACAAGTTACGGTTGCGAGTAATTGAATACGTTCTTCTTTTTTGTGTTTTTTATGCTTATGAAACGTTTTACATCGTACCGTTCTTTGTTCTTGGAGCCTTCCCGCCATAAACTTTAGCATTAGAGCCATTATTTATTTCTCTTTTTAGTATGGCAACACCTTCGAATTTTCTGCTTATCTTTTTTTTTTTTTTTACGACTTAAAATAAAAAGTATTTTGTGGAATAACTCGTTTCCTGTTGCGCTGTATCTTAATTGGTATATAATGGAAAGTATTTTGCATTATATTGAATTTAGTTCACTACTCATCAGCGAATTAGTTACTAAATTAATTGTTAGAAAATGAATTTGGCATCTTATTATCTCATACGTTTGGTGCTTTTTTGTATACCTTTGGGATTTTTGTGAAAATGGTGTTAATTGAAAAATTAGACTTTTAAGTTTAGAATATAATACAAATACGTATTTTTCCATTTACTAATGTATATCTTGTAGAAATAAGATTACAATATCTTAATTTGTTAGAATTTTAAATGTAAAACTATTTTTAAAACATCCCTTAGAGAGAGTCTGTTTAAATGTAGTTAGGCTATAATATTTTAAACTATATTCCTTTGTGTGAGATGGTTTTGTTTCCCTGTGCATAATAAAATAGCAGTAAATTGAAAATATTTTTAGCAAAATCAGTTACAATCGACGCCAATTTTTGCGTTGCATCTGGTGGAAAACATTTACTCCATTTTGTATGAATTCCGCTCTATTTCATATAATTTCAGGCAGATGATTGGACTTCACTTTACTCCGTTTTTAACATTTAGTAGCGAATTAGTTTCGTTATTAGTAACACACATAGTAACACAAAAAAATAATCGATCTGGAAAATCTTTAAACACTTTATTCTAGCTATAATGAGTTAAATCAAAATAAATTACTAATGAGAAGTATTTACTAAACAGCCTCCCGATCCAAAAATTATAATTGAGAATTTTGTTTATCTTAATAACAAGAACTAACAGTAAAAAACTGGTATAATAGTAATAAACTGGATAATAGTAATAACGATATTAAATAGCAACTTGAAACAGTAACCTAATAACAGTAATAAATTGGAATTCGATTCAAATCGACTTCTTCCTACGGAATCTGAAACAGGTATGAACTCTTAGAATATCACCTCACTCTTACTCTCGCCAATATAAGTGTGACTATTAATCCCAATAATTCCTCTTCTTCTGTTTCTAATTTTTCTATTACCTCTTATCTATCTATTTTATTCACTACTTTCCCTATATGGAAATGTTAATTTACAGGTTACTGCTCAATTCAAGTAACATAAAAATAAAATTAGCTTCAGAGGTTAGTTAAAGAAAAATGCGCTTCAGAACTCTTTACAATTTTATTTGCAATTATAATGTTTTTATTCAAACCATTATTTATGCTTCTTCTCACATATTGTTCATTATTATTTTTTATATATTTTTTTTAAGTTTTTGCTGCTGTTTTATGGCAAAAGTGAAACGCGATCCGACGTTTCGGGTTCACAGACATGCTGGAAAAAGAAGTGTTAGTTTTTCTATAAGGGGGAAGAAGAAACGCATAGAGTTGTGTTCTCTCCCCTTCATTACTGTTTGTAACTTTTAATAAGTTCTTAGTTTTATAAATGGACCGTCATTAGTAAACTTATTGAACTCTACAGTCACCTTAGATATATTCAGTTCCTACAATGAATTTACTACAAATCAATGTTTCCTAAATGCCATACAAATAAAATTAATATTTCTCAATATTTAGATACGAATAAAAACAAAAGAGAGAATTACCGTATATTTCCTTTTATTAGAAGACAATTGCACCATAAGAAAGATGAGTTCTATTCTGGTCCTATCGAGTCGATTTCTGCTTCGTCATCAGTATCCAATAGCAAATCATCCTCAATACTATCCGTAGCATTAGAAATCACACATTTTATGAAAGATTTATTAGAGGCACATGTGATTTCGTGATTAAGCACGTGCTGCCAGTTGTAGGAAAATAAAATTTGTTCCAGATGATGATCGGTTTATCTAATAGGCAGTTGATAATTTGGTGGTCGTTTTACAGGACAGATATACGTTAAAATTCTACAGCTTTGACGAAAATTTATTCTTATCTGAAGGTCATATTATCTGAGTAAATATACGGTACATATTATGTGAAAAATATAAGACACGCAGCAAATATGTTAAATACAACGAATATTTAAATTCTCCAAAACATTTATGTAATTTTTAGTTACCACTTTTTAGTGTTTATTTTATAATCTATTTCAAACTTATTTTTTGTTTTCGATATTGCATATATTTTTGACATGACAATAGCATTAGGAAGGTTTCTTTTATCTCCGATTATGCGTCATTTTTCTATATTTTGACTTATGCATAAAACATGATTTGTTTTAAAATTGTATTTTTTCTTTTTTTTTTGCTTGTAACTGTTTTACATCAAGTTTCGAAATGAATATTTTTCTTCATCTATATATTACAAATTCGGTCAATGGCGTTAATAGTATTAATTTATCTTAATAATAGCATGATTAAAAATTTGTTCTTAATTTTTTTGCCTTCTTCTAGCTCATAAAATACAAAAAACACAACCTGCTTTTTAAATTCTTATGATTCGAATTATAGTTACCGTACTATTTTCAGAATCAAAAATGGTTATTCGAGCATTTATTGCTTTCCACGCAGTAGGTGTATGAAGTATTATTAATAAAAACACAACTACTACTTTAGAAATTTTTAAACGTAAAATATATTTTAATTTTCACGATAACGTGAATATTGTTTTAAAAAATTTTGTTCGTTCATTTTTAGAACGGTGTATGTTTGTAATGATTTCACTTTAATTTTATTTCTTTTTGAACTTTATCCTATACACACACAGTAAGGAGTTCATCTTTATTTTCTGATACAAATCTTTTGAGCTTTTAATTTATGTATTCACGCTCTCTTAAAATTTGCTATATCAGCCGTTCACGCGCGTTAAAGTAGTAGGAATAATCCCTACCAGACTCTTCACCTCCATCTAAAATACCTAAAAACCCCTCTATCCAATAGCAAATGATCTAAACTCCTTGCATATAAATTCCAAGCAGGGTTATTTTGTGCTCTTGAACTTCAGCCACGATGGCGAAACTACGCATCTGGCTTCTTCAAATTTGTGTTATGTAATTCACGGAATCGAGTGGTCGTGGATTGCGCACACAATCCACTTCTATCGCTATTGCCTCTCTCTCTCTTTCATGATTAATAAACTTCTAATTAAAGATTTTCAAATATTTCATTGCGCACGAACGAATGGAATATTTTCTTAAAATGGATAGTATTTATTATTTAAAATGTGATACATAATATAGATGAATGTATGTAATGATTTCACTTAAGTTTAATTTGATTTTCTAATTTTTCCTGTACATTAATCACCATTGTGAAGTTCATCTAATTTTCTTATATATATTCATTTGAGCTTTTAATTCATGTGATCACGTGCTATAAATTTGCATGAATCAGTATTTTCCGATAGTTTCAAACCCGTAGGGTTAATCGCTATTGTACTTCTTGTCTCCAGATGAAATACCTAAAGATCCCTAAATCTAATGCCACGAGTTCTGAGTGATTCTTGCATTTAACTTCCAAGCCAGGATAAGTTTCTTTTCTCTTCTGATTTAGCTACAGAAATGAGTGAAGGTATATCGTATTGCAACCGCTGCTATCATGATATAATTGCCTCTAATTCAATCGTATTATATTAATCAACTCATAAAATTTTAAACTATGTAAAGTTTCTTTATTGTGCTACGACTGAGGTAAAATATTTACAAACTGTTTTTATTATTATTGTTGTTATTATTATTATTATTAATATATATATATGTGTGTGTGTGTGTGTGTGTGTGTGTGATAGTGTGACAGTTTTTGTGTGTGTGTGTGTGTGTGTGTGTGTGTGTGTTGCAAAGAGTCGAATTAATAAAATTTGACATCATCAAAAATACTAGTGATGTTTTTTTTCCCGCATGCATATTTTAACACGAAAAAACATTTCGGTCCCCTCAATCTCATGTTAAACATTTTGCACTGTATACAAATATATTAATGAGGTTTTCTTACTGTCTTTTCTCCCAGAAATGGGCAATAATTTACGATCACATAAAATTTATTTCATAATGAGAAGAAAAAAATTCCAGGGGAAGCAATTCCATAGAAAAGAAGGCTAGTTGGAAAAAAAAATCTAGTTCTTTCCCCTTTGGTCATTTCTTTCGTTTCTTACAGATGCATATGCTAACAATTTAAGAATGTGATTATTTTTGACATATTGGAAGCATTTTTTTTTATTTAAATAGCGTTGCTAATTACAGCAAATATCCTAAAAGCATATTTTTTATATAATTTATTCTCTAATTTCATTTATTTTTTTCGGAATTAATTATCATTTCCATCATATTTAAATACATTTATAATGATCTTTTTTAAATTAGATTACCTTTCATCCATTAATTTACGATTAAAAAATATCAGTGTACAAAACGGAAAAAGAACATTTTATTAAATTGTTTGATTTTAATACCTTTGAAAAAAAAATTGTTTATTCATTAACGATGTAAAAAAAAAATCTTTCCAGTTTTTCTGAATATTAAATATTTTTTTATTCTTTGTTCTTTAGATATTTTTTATAATTAATTCTTTTTTTTTATTTAAAAGAATCATTGTTTTCTACCATTTTCAAAATAGGGAATGAAATCAATATACTCTCGGTAGACATTTCTATCATTTTTTAATTCATATTTCTTATTCAATTACAATTCATTATTTTGAGAATTTTCCATAAAGAAAGAGAGATTTAATAAAAGATTCATTGATCCTAATTCTAGTGATTTTCTTTTTAAAAGTTTTTAAAAGATCATTTCCAGCAGTATATTTTGTTCTTCAGTAGAAAATATAATTTGATTTCTTTTTCATTTAATGGTAATCTAACGCTGTTTTTAATATAGTACAAAATGCTGGAACAATATAATAATTAGTAAAATACAATAGAATAACTAACCTTTAGCGTGTTTATTAAATTGAATAATGGATTGGTATACGAAATGTTTTATTATTTTTTTAACTGAGAGAAATAAATACTAAACTTATTTGGAAAAGGGAACAAGAAATTAGCATTAATTAAGGTTAACAATTTACTTTACAATAACAAAAATTCTTTCCTAAACTGAATTTTTTTACATATTACAAATATATTAAATATTATTTTTATATTCATTTTGCTGTATATATGCTGTAATTATGTTATTATGTAATAAAGCAATGCAAAAAGTACCCGTATTAGAAATGGGAAATAGGATTGAGGTAACTCATTGTAGTATTTTCCCTTCATCGTATTTTTTCTTAAAGTCCACAAAGTTTGGTCTCTTCGCATCCCAAAAAAAAATCGTTGCAATAATTTTTCCGGCCGATGAGACAGTCTTCGCTTTCTTTGAAGCAAATTCAGTGGAAGCAACTCATTGTTTTGAATGTTGCTTAGTTTCAGATTTTTTAATGATGAATCCAGATCTCATCGGTGGTGGCAACTCCTCGCTGAAGCAGTAAAATTTAGATTTGCCAACCAACTAACCTATAAATCAGTGACGGTTTTTTTGGTTTTTTCCCCGTTTAATAGATGGCAGAACAGAGGTAACTTTAACTTGCCTCAGCAACACCATCTGTTTTACTTGTGTTCTTGTGTAAACGTTGCATGCGCAGTAAATTCAGATAATTGAACAAAAATAAAATAATAATAAATTTTAGAGTAAAGAGTTCACTCTTCCATTTATAAGTATTGAAAATTGTACACCCAAACGTTAACGATTTTTTGTATGTCGCATTTGCTCATAATTTTCTCAGCTTCTTATATATCAATCCGAAGAAGCAAGAAAAAATTTGAAATAACAGTATAATTTGAACTAAATTTACGTAAGATCTTTGGCTTCCAAAATACAAAAAAGTCTAAGATTATCTCTTTTTTTTTCTGAAAATAGTCCAGAAAATATTGATTGAATTTGTAAAGTAAGATAACTACTTACTAATGTTTTATATTGTTGGTATTGGTATTAAGAAACATCTACCAAATATTTAAAATTTATAATATCTTTTTTAGTTTAATTAATTAAAACTTTTTAACTTGATCTCTATTTATATGAATTTAATACATATCTGTAATATTCTTTTCAAACCCTTTTATTTAATCTTGAAAGGACCTTATGGAAGCATGCACACATGTGATGAAGGTCATTAGAATTCACGAATAAATAACAGTTATCATATGTGGTAATAACAATTATACAGAAATCCTAAAAATTTAACTAATAAAATTTAAAATTTATATATTGTAGAGGAGAAATTTTCCTTAAAATTATTTCTTATTCACAATATCTTACAAATAAACACAACCCATATCCAACTTTATAGAAATCATTTCAATGTCATGTTTATGTCTCCTTATGATCCTATTTTGCTACTCAAAAATGTATAATTTATTTTCTATCCTCTAATTTCGTAATTCGAACAATATTTCAAAATATTTCATTTCGAACATTAAATATTATGAAAAGAAATGAATTATTCAAATGAAGGAATGTTGAAGAAATAATTTGAAATTAACATAATATGAATACATTGATTGTTTCACGAATAGTTGTTTAAAATAAAATACATCCCGAAGTCAGTAAGAGCTACCTTATTTAATCATTATGCATTTATTAAAATATAACCACATTATTCAAGCAAAAATGTATAAAGATAACATTCTTTGAAAGTAACGTTGACAATTTCCACGGTTATTTTTATTCCGTAAGAATTTTCTTTCCTTTCAAACAAACCAACTCACACGAGAAATTGATTCTGCTTTAAAATACGAAAAATAACTTTATACATTTGAAAACAGCAATTTACAAAAAAAATTATTAGCATTGCATTTAAATTTTAATAAGTTCTTTTTCCGAGACGCTTAATTCTAATTGAAAACGCATACCATATAAAAATACAAACAGAGATATGACATTAAAATGAAAACATGAAAAATAACTGTAAAGGTAATTTCCAAACATCCTTAATAAGTCGAGTGGCTTTCCTCATGCTCAAAATAAAAAGAGGCATTCATTTCAATAATAGAAGCGACTATTAAAAAAAGCAGGACTAAGTTTTGAAATATGGAGTCTTGTATCAAACAAGAAATGCCTTTAGTGTATTCATAAGCGAAAAAAAATCTATTCTCTGAGGAAGAGACATATTTTTTCCTTTTGTGTAAAATGGATTTGCATATAGATTGAAGATTCCATAGCCTTTTTGCTTTTTATTCTGCGATTCTTTTTTCTTTTGTGAAGGATCGAAGGAATATTTTGGTTTTCCATTCTCCATTTTAAATCTCTTCAACCGACCAAACGAATTTTTTTTCTCCTACTTCTCCTTCTCATTTAATATTTCCTCAGAGTTTTTAAACAAAATATTCTCTCTCAGCTGCACTTTTTTTCAACCAATCAGATTCAAGATTATCTTTACATATGTTGTTTCTGAGAGTTAGAATTAAAGATTTTTTTTTTCATTAAGGGAATTTTTTGCAGGTGGTCTTAAAAAGTAATATAAGAGTGTATTATGAGTTCATTGTGATATGCTTCCTCAAAAATTAGCTGTTTTTCAATACTTTCATCTCAAGAATATTTTTTCATTCAAAGCAAATGGAATATCGATACAAAATCGTAATTTTTCACGAAAATTATAAATTTATTCTTTCTAGAATTTAAAAATGAATTACTCATAAATATTTTGAGTGTTATAGGCAATCTCTAAAAAACCTTTGAATTAAAAATATTTGAAAATTTAGATTTGTTTGAGTATAATCAGAAAGACAGTTTGCAAAAAAAAAAACATTTGAAACGTAAAAATGCCTTTTTTTATTAAAAGTAATTGTTATTCCTTATTTTCAATGCTTCATTTAAATAAATATCTAAAAACTTCATAAGTTCATATATTTAATTCAGTATTCAAAAATTTTGTTTTTAACTTTGAATTTTTTAACTTGGGGAAATATATTATATATAGAGAGAGATTTTTTCCATTGGAAAAATACATTTAAAAAAGTCAGAAAACTTTGATTGAATTCCTTTTCTTGAGTCAGATTGAATTCCTTTTTCTGAAAAATAGAATATATTATTTGATGGTGCTAAAATGTATGATAAAAAATAACAAATGATTTGTTTGATATGTCAAAATATTTGAAGAATTATAATTAAATTCGTAAGTTCTTTTGAATTAAAATTTTTTGCATCTATCTAAACAATTATTTTGATTTCTCAACTTGCTCTTTGTTATACGCTTTTTCACATCGACACATAATTTTGTTTATTAAACTTTTATTTTTATTATTGTTAAAGGCAATGTAATTAGACTTATCAATATATTTGCAAAAAATAATATTTTCTTATTATTTTACCTGATTTAAGATATATCTTTATCCCCTGAAACTGAAGTCTATTCATAATAGTCTGACATAGTCTGCAATAGTTAATGACAAAATCTACATAAATAGCCGAAAATATTTTATTATTTCTTTCAGGCTTTAGTCAAGCTTCGCCACCAAAGGTCGAAGCGAAAACACAATAAAAATCTAAGATAATCATCAGAGAGGAGTGTATAAGAGCAAGTGCGGAATGAGAGCATAAGAGCGAGAAATTTTGTTGTGTAAAGTTATTAGCAGGGATCTTACAAAGTAAACGTCATATAACACGTGGTACAGGATTAGAGATTCTGGGGAAATATCATAATAGACAAGGAGTCTGATAGGGATTGTTTTGACAGATTTATGATAGTGGAAACGCGAATTTAACCAGTTTTATGAGAGCATGATCTAATAAATAAAAGGATAATTTGGAAGGTGATCAGGAAATAAGAATGAACTCTTTACTTTTGAATTAGGGAATGGAATAGAATATATAAGTAAATTATTATTAAGTGAAATTATTGAATTAAAGTTAAATCATTATATATATATATATATATATATATATATATAATATCTGATGTTTAAAGAATATGTAGTAAATTCAAGTAGTTTTAAATTCATAAGCTTTTTTTAAAAAAAAATATTGGCTAATACAGCACCTTGATTTATATGCATTCGAAAATCCTATAAGTGACTGATAATAAAAATATATGTGAGTATTTTAAAGTTTCTTTTTATTTATTAGTTTGTTTCGAGACTTTCAGAAGCTTTCGTTTCATTTCGGCCTGTTTGTGCGTCAAATGATTTTACCGCGAATTTTATTGCTGTTCGTAATTCTTTAATATTATTTTATAGATTCTTTAGATTATGATTGAAATTTCTTGAATATTATTTTATAGATACTTTGTTTAATATTAATTTCCCCAATTTAAAGTAAATCTGAAGAATAGATGACCATGCTCCATGAAATTTATGCAAAGTAGAATATTTATTTCCGTTTCTTATAACAAATTATACACATATTATTATTGTTGTTTCGTAATTCGTTCTTATACAATAAAGGGGTTGGAAAATTGTAAATAAAAAAGAATAATGAGATGCGATAGTTTATTAACATCGCACTGAGAAACAATATGAGTATTTTATATTGTTGAAACAATCAACCTATCTTATGCATAATGACATGGAATGAATATGCAATCAAAACAATTTTAAAGAAATATAAAATTAAATTTAAAAAAATAAGGGAAAAGTATAAAATTAGTTAACAGGTGTATGTCAATAAAGTTACATAACAAAAACAAAATTAAGCAATAATATGCTATTTTAATATCAGTTATTTTTTGCCATTTTTAAAAAACACATAGCAACGCTATCTAAATGTGCAATTCATAACTTAAGGGGGTTTGTACAAATATTTATTCAAAAATAGATTCATTCTAGTTTTTCAATATATCGTATCTTAAAAATGGCATTCAAGAATTACTTGTTCAAAATGGTTTCTTTTAAAGTCAACATATTTTATTATTCTCTAATTCAGAAAAAAATAATGAGTTTTGATATCAAACAGCAAAGTAAATTTTACTCAGAAAAATTCTTCTATATTATAAGTATGTAATGATTTCCCTTAAATTGAAATAATTTCCTACTTTATTTCGTATTTTAAATCCATAGCACTGCGTTCCTTATTATTTCGTGATACCATTCCTTTTAATCTTTTAATTTATACAGCCACGCGTTTTCCAAAAATTCAAAAATTTCCATTTCTACTCTCTGAACTAATAGGGATATAATCTACTAGTCACTCAGACTTCATGTAAAATACCTAAAGATCCCTACCACTAGTACCATATGATCTGTAAATTCCATGTGATACGCACAATCCCTTTCCTGAAGAAACAAACAGGGGAAAAAAATGTTTCACTTCTTACCTAATTAACATAGTGAGTGGACGTGTGCGTCCAACACTATGTTTAATGTATCTGCATCCCTCTCGTACGAACATAAATAAATTAATAATTTATTGACTTAAAGTTTCCTTTTTATATCATGACGGCCACGACTTAAATACAACATATTTTTCAGTTCAATATTTAAAGAAGTAAGGAATGTATATATATATATATGAATCACTGGTGTCTTTGGATTCAAAGATGGGTAGTTCCAACATGCCCCCGTTTCTTAGATCAACTAATCTCCTTCCCTAGGCGACAATAATAACACCGATCGGTAGTGATCCAGACTTGAATTCGAGAAGGCAGCATATCCCATCCTATAACTACTAGATTAGAATACCATCGAGTTACATTGCCTCAAAAAAGTCTAAGACACCCTACTCATAAATCACAACAAATAGCATAACAGGCTACGGCGCACGCCTTAAATAGACTCGCTATCTCAACCAGACTGCCGATGACGTCAATGGAATGCCGAATATTTTCAGTATCTCAATTTTAATAAAAGTAAAGTATTTATTTAAACTCTGTAAATTTTTTTTGTTGATTGCATTCAATAACGATTTATTTGATCTCTCTTAGAAACTCTCTATGAATTTAAATTTCCGAAACTTTGCTTTAAATCAAACTATTTATTCTTTCTTAAATGTCCCATGTTTGAAACTTTTTCTATTGTTTTTACAAATTTTAAATTCAATTTGAAAAACAGGTATAATTAAATACAGTTTTCATCGGGAGATTGATATTAAATTAATCTTTTTACATGATATTTCTTTAAACGTGTTAAAAATTATTGAATTAAACTTTCAAAAGGTCTTATATGGGATTTAAGAATATTCAAACATATATTGTCTGACATGGATAGGACAAAAATTGATTATTTTAGAAAGAAATCACTAATGGGTATTGCTTAGAACTTCATCAAAATTATTATTTAACATTATCAATTTATTAGTATAAGTATACTTTGTTGTGGTATACAACAGAGAAACATATGCAACAATTTTCCATGAAATTAAAAATTGTTTACTTTTAAAACTAAATTTTTCTTAAAACTTTTGAATAAAAAACATTTTTTTATTACAACAAATAAGTTATTTTGAATCTAAGGTTAATATGTTACCATAGTTCATATATTTAATGAGAATCTAAAATGTAAGGAAAATATGTGAGGTTTTCAAATGGAACAAATTTTTTTAAAATAATTTCATAGCAGGAGTTTTCTATATTTTCTCAAATCCTTACTCTTAACTTAGCCTCTAAAGTTATATATTTAAGGGATAAAACTACTGAGTAATTTAAATCTTGCCTTTAAATGGATTTTAAACATTAAAATGGATTTGGAATTTTCCAAAAGGCCTCGCAATGTTCCTTGTTAGTTTTTTTATTTAACTCCGGAAATGGGAGTACAAGGGTGATTCAAAAAGTACCTGTTTTCTTAACAACAATTGTTGGTTACTGAAGAAAAACCGGTTTTACCACAGTGCTGCCATCTGTTAAATGGCGCGAAAATAAATGCAACAATGATTCATTAGCTAATTTTAATTACTGCCGCGTTGAGTTGTCAGCATCGATGAAACCTATGTTCACTATTATACTCCAAGAAATAGTCAAAACGATGGATAGGCGAGTCTGCTCCAAAAAAGGTGAAGGCGGTCTCATCAGCCGGAAAAATTATGATTTTTTAGGGGGATGCAAAGGACTTCAAACGCATGAACATCGTAAGAAGAGGGGAAATGATCAATGGAAAATATTGCAGTGAATTGCCTCATTTTTTTTCGTAATATCCCAATTGTAAATTTTTACACAAATATATTTATTTTTATAATGAGAATATAATGATATTGACGAATAGAAATGAACATACTAAACTACGAGAACACATTAAGGGATTCGGTACCATCGAAATGAAAAAAAAAGTCGATTTTCTTAAATTTTTAATTCCATGCAATTTTTTTATATTCAGTTTTTCGAAAACTCTTTTCATTTTGTTTCACTGTTCTTTTTAGCGAGTACAATTTTTATTACGAGTGAACTTTTGATATCTTGTATTTTTCTTTAGTTAACTGTACTATCAAGCTAATTCTAATTATGTCTTATATATATAATTTTATTATTTATGTGCTTAGCAATATGTTTTCATACAAATATAACATTTTGGTATTATATGATGGAACAAAAAAAATTTAATGGTTATATTATGTATGTGTATTATATTTTTTGTTGGTTTCTGTGTGTATGTAATGGTGCAAATAATACTCTATAAAAGTAATCAACTGTTAGAAGGACATATTGAAATTATATGGATATGCAATTACGTCTAGTACAAACATATATCTAATGTTTTAAAATTGCGTTTTAAATTAATTGTGTTTTTTAGCACATCAATGCATTTAAAATGCTATTCCTTCCCCAAATATTTACTTATCACTTTCCTTTTTTTTTTTTTTTTTTGTTTTATATGTAATGCATGAAACAAAATTCGGGATCCATTTTGTAATGAAATTAGAGCTTTTTTTAAAATTTTAATATTAGGAATCTCGGGATTTTGCTGATTTTTAGCATGTTATTGTGAAATTGATCTCTCAAGTTGTTAAGAACATCGTTACTAATTTTATAAGAAAATTTCACTTTCAAATGTTATTAAATACAGAAGAATTAAAATTTTGAAATTTTCTAATTTTTTTTTTATAAAACTGTATCTACAGTATGTTAACATTTTCAATCTTAATTTGAAATGCGTAAATAAAAAAATTCAATTTTTATAGATCTTTTGACATAAGTGTATTATTAGTAGTAGTAATAGTAGTAGTATTTAAAGATTCTTTTAATATTTTAACAAATTTTTAAATTACTTTCATTCTTAAAATGTTTAGTTAAAAATTATAATCTTTTATTTTCAATGATTATATTTAGTTGTGAAAAATATATTCATAAAATTGTTGACCTTATCTCAATTTGTAACTACAATTGTATTTTTAATTTTTGCATTAATATTTAAAAAACACGTTTAACTCTAAAATACTAATTTTATTCACTGAGAAACATGCTAAACAAAAATTCTACTTTAAAAATTTGAAAGATCACCAGCCTACCTCAAAACAATTTTTCAGAATCTCGTATATATGTGATTTACTCTAAGTAAAAAAATCAAGTGCTATAATACATTTTCTAGCTTGGTTCAAACAAAAAATAGTCACTTTAATGTTTAATAAATTGAAATTAGAAAAACTTGTTCATTGTTTGCTTTTAATATTTGATTTTATAAAAGTGAAAAATAATAGTTAGCTTTATAATTATTTCTACTTTAGAAGTATTTTTTGTTTTAAATCAAATACGCACACAATCTTCTATACCAGAAAAGTTAATATTAGTGTTCATTTATTACACAGAAAATAACTATTTCCAACAAAGTAAAATACTTCATATAAATTCAGCAATTATAATTACTTTATTTTTTTTTGAATACACTGATTTAGTCTTAAGATTTTAATAACAAAATATGATTTATGTATTTATGTCCTAAATTATAGGAATGTATTTTATTTTTAATGAGGAAGGATGTCATTTTAATTAAATTTAATAGAAGCAGTAATTTTCCACAGAAAAAAATTCTTATATGTATATTTTAGAATCTTTTTAATTTGTGTCACATTTTGCTAGTAAATTTTCAAATCAAGTTAATTTCTTGATATTCATGCACTCATACAATCTTAGATCAAATGTTTTCCAAACTTTTGATTTATTTTAAAAGCGATTTCTTTTTTTAAAAAATTGTTCCAAAAATATTACAACGAAAGTAAACAATAAAAAAACATTTACTTGCTGTTGAAAATTTCGATTAATAATGTTCTCAAAATATTGTTTGATATATTAATTTTGTATTTCCCTTACATTCGTTGATTACATTTGTTAGAATAAAATTGTTTACTAGTTTATAAATAATAGATTTCATAACTCAAATGTGATAAAAAAAAAATGTTGAAAACCGTGACTTCATATTTCGAATTCTGGCTTATAGTTTGTGGTTTTGTTTTCGGAGAGATTCAGCATACTATAGTAGTCAATTATAGTGTAAGTTGTGATATTGCTTCAGTTATTCTATCAAATTGGTCTCTTTATTCATGAAATCTTTGAAACGGGTATTGATTTAGAGCAACTCTTAGAAATGACTCCTGGAAAGATTTGAAACTTATCACAAATGGTATATATTTGTATGTGTACTAAAACAGCAATAATTTACCTGGACTAATAGAATTTCTGTAAACTTAAAATTAGAAATTTTAAGGTTCCCGTCTAACAGCCATTTTGAATTCGTGAACTTAATTTTAATCTTATGGAATTTCTAATTTTGTCCTCGGACCTAGATTATTTTATCTATTCGAAAAAAAGCACCCAAAAGAACTAAAAATAATGAAGGTTCCTGCGAAGTTATGTTTTTGCACTGATTTTTGAAAATATTTAAAATATATTTTGAAAATCGGAAAATCCACAAACAAATCATTAAAATAAAGGTAAAATATTTTTTTAAAAAATTGGAGGAAAATGTAATTCCGCAGAAACCTTCGTTATTTTCTACTCTTTTGGAAACAGGGCAAATTTTCGTTATTTCTTTTTAACTGTATAGAAGTATTTTGTAACAATCGCATTTAGCAAAGTTTGTAAACTTTAATGATAGACAGAATAAAGTAAATATATAATCATATTTGGAGCAACTACATTTTTATAGAAAAACAGAACAACTTCAGACGATTTAAGACTTGTTTTGATTAATAATTGGAGGGGGGGGGATAACAACAAACGTTACATTTCTAACTTTTTTTAAGTTTTAAAAATTTATTTTATTTAATTCTCTTATCAACGTAAGTTTTTTTTTAAAAAGCTTTGTGCTTAAATATTAAAAGATGTCAAACTAATTACTGATATGTACAGAAGTAATAAGGATGAAAACATTTTATCGAATGAAATCTTAACTTTTGATATCATTTAATTTGTTCTTCTCAATCTCCATACTTAAGACTAGTATTCCATTATTTACTAGAAAGTTGTGAAGAGACATTTGTATTCGATTCATTTTTAGCGTGCATAACTACTGCTTTATTATAGTGATGCTTCTCAATGAGTGACGAAACATTTTGCCCTGTTTTCAATATTTTCTCTCATTGCGTTAGAAAACTGTTGTTACCTCCTCCTTTGATAATCTCCTCACTACAACTCTCTGTTGTGAAATATAATGCAACTTCATAAGTTCTTCGGAGGGTAGCTCAATGCTAATCCCATTATCTTAAAGATAGACCAATATCTTTGATTACAGGCTCCACAGGAACTGAACACAAGTTTAGAAAAATATGTGATCGAGAGATGTGCAACAAACGGTTACTTTTAAAAAATAGGTTCTAACATATCCCTTCCTGTCTGGTAATATAGGTTCCAATAATCAATAATTTTCCAATTATATATTCCAATATTTTATTACTTTCAAAATATATGCTTCTATATCCCATTACTTTCAGAATATGTGTTCTTATATCCCATTATACTTTTTAATGTGCTATATTAGTTTTGAAATATTTTCTACAACATTAATTATATATATATATATATATATATATTCCAATACTTCATTAGAGCTGCATTATATTCCACTAATGTACACTCTATAACCAAAAAGAAACGATGTACCAAGGAGTTACCCGATGGAGACAAAAATTGGCGGATAGGAAAATTATGTATAAAATAGAAAATGATTAAGATTTCAGAAAAAGTGAATGATTTATTTCAGAGTTTCATAGTTATAAAATAACGCGCTCAATAAGGTGTTGACTCACCTCTAACTAGGATACAAGTTACCACATGACGTGGCAAAGAGTGATAAAGTTTCCTGATGGTCTCCTGCGATATTTCTTGCCGAATTTGCTCCAATTGTCGGGATAGGTCATCAACATTCCTTGGTAGATACAGTCGTCTTCCTATCATATCCCAGATATGCTCGATTGGAGAGAGATCTGGCTGGCCAAGGAAGTGTTTGAGAAGCTGTTAGACAGTTCACAGCAACACTTACCGTATGTGATCTAGCAGTATCTTGCTGAAAAATAAGGGCAGGGTACTGCAAAAGGAAAGGAAGGATGCGTCTCCAGACACGTCCTCGATAATCGTCAGGACACAGTTGGAAGCGGGATTCGTTGCTAAACACTATACGTCCCCAGTCAGCATTATTCCAACCTGATGGAGCCAAGAACCACTGTAATCTGGCTCGACAGTGTGCAGGCGTGAGTGGCAGTGGTTGGTACGAGCGTAGATTTCGCTCAATAAGCCATCTGTAAAGGATCATGGTGGACACTTGTGTGAGAGTCGCACGTCTGATGGTTGATAACGATGAATCAGGCGCTGTGACAGCTCATGTGGCAATCATTCTGTCCTCCCAATCTGCTGAGGCCCTAAGTCAACCGCTACCATCATGACGCTGAAATCTGCTACTGTCCACTCATTCTTGCCAGTATCTTCTAATTGTCGCATCTCTTCGACCCATATGACGAGCGGTTCTCTGATTTGCCCTACCTGCCTCTTTCAATCCAATGATACGACCTCTTTCAATTTATGATAGTTGCTCGTAATGAGCTCGAATCTATGTTGAGGTATTTTTTCAATCGTTGAAAGGTATGCTAAATTGGAATGCAACAGAAAATTTGGCCATCAGGTTGAGAATCCCTTCTTATGTACTCCTGCTTAATGCACTGTTCTGATACGTTGTAGCTCCAGCTATTCATTCATTGGACACCAAATTTTAATCATTTTCATGTTCGCTCCAAATGTCTTTGCATACGAAATTTCATTACAATCAGGCTACTCCTTCTTGGTGCGTCGTTTTTTTTTTTTTTTTTTTTGTTATAGAATGTAATCTTTTTGTGGTTTAAAAAAGTTACAAATTTAAATTACTTAAATAGCGTCAAAAAGTTGTAAGATAGGCATAGTTAGAAGTGACGAAATTAATTAATTTTTTGTATGGAATATATTACTGACGGAATAGTTCTCTAACACGTAAAGCTATTCGTATGTGACGCGAGCATTACGTGAAATAACACCCATCCCTAGTATGATCGTAAGCGGCACGAGTGCTAAACACGAACTGCTGCAGCAGGCGCGTACAATTCAAACTTCCCCGCTCCTCGTCACTCGTTATACAAAGCATCGCTCGTTAAGCGAGTCACATTTTTACTCGTTATGAGATGTTCTTTTTGAGCGAGATTTCCTTGTAAATGCTATTATTTCATTAATTAAAGTTTGAGATTAATAATGAAGAACGGCATTTGGGAAATTCGTATCTAGTACCGAAAACCTTAAGAAAATCAATCAGTCATTTATTTTACTTAAATTACTGTCTTAAATATTGTAATATTATGCACGAAAATGTAAATTTGAAGAACTTCAACCGTATTAAATTTAATCCCAAATAAATGCTGCATTGTGCCTCACGATAGCTTGCGTTAACTGTATTAAAATATTAAAATCTTTTTTTTTTCAATCAATATCAAATTAAATACCACTATTTTTACAAAAAAAAATTATGCATCTTCATAAATTATCTACCAAAGTTTTTCTCCTTTGAAAATTCATGTTCTTTCTCGTGCCAAGAGAACTCGCGCTTCTTATTAATATGTCATCGTGCCTGGCAATTCATTAATTAATTAATTTTTAGCGTTTCTAAAAGTAAATTCGCTCTCTATTTCCCACAGATTTCAAGTCGCAAAGTTAAAGCTTACTATTTCGATGCGTTCCTGAAACCCCTCTCCTACCCGTATTTCTATCTCCCTCCGTTGACCAATGAAAATTCGGCGCTTCGTCTGAAGCACCCAATTATAATTCGGCCTTTCGAAGCACTGGAAAAAGTCTTAATTTCTACATCGGTAGATCATCATTCACCAATTCCCGACGTTTACATCTTGATTCTATTAAAATTTTGATTTCAAATCATTTTAATTATGGAACTCTTTCAAATTATGATATAAATTCTTCTAATTACGATCACAGAATTAAATTTTAATTTTAAAATTATGTACCTCGTAATCTCACGCCGTTATTGTTACCCACAAGGGTTAATTTTTTTGCTCATCTCTGAAGCTATCAGACTGAAAAAGTCACTATATGTGTGCAAATGTCGCCAGATTTGTCATGTACGCAAGTGCCTTCAGATATTCACATTCGGAATCGATAGCCATGAAATGCGAAAGATATCTGAAAAGGTTCAAACTTCCCTGGCTCCCATTACCTTCAAATAGCCGCCATTTCGTAACCCAACAATTGACATAAGTGTTGTTAATTCAAAGAGAGCCGTGAAACGGTTTCAAATCGTTTGTGAACAGCCAATGAGGCAGAATAGAAACTACTAGAGAGAGGAGCCTCATTCATTCGAAAATTATCCGAGTCAAATGGGGTCAAAAGAGGGAGGGTTGATGAATCGATCTCTTAAGCTTAACAGTTTTTCCCCATCTCTAATGCGATTGTTATTGCCAACGATTCAGAAGCAATCATACTTAAAATTTCTTTTACTTTTTTTTTGTTATCGATTTTTTTATGCCAACGCTAACGCCAGTAAAATGAATTGGCTGTCTGTCCAAGTCCCCGTTAAGTTGGGTGCCTTCGTTATCCACTAAACTGAGAGATAAATCGATTGGATAGGATTTTAAATAAATTCTGTTTTATATTTCTTTAAAAGTTACGGTAAACCAGAGGATAAAGATGCGAATTGTACATCGGTTGGTATTGTATCATCGCATTGTGTCTCCAAAGTTTATGTGCAATTTTTGTGATTTTTCTTTCAGAATATTCAAAACAAAATGGTTAATGAAAATAAATAACCTCTTTTTCAACGAAACACAATACATCGATAATGAAAGTTTACTGATTTCCTTACCTATATAAATCAATTCGTGCTGCGTCGGCTCAGATTGTGTTTGTTTACTAACATCGCCCTGAGAAGAAATACGAGGGCTATTGGAGGCGAATCTAGTAATTTTGAGCCTTGATCATATGACGCGAACAACACCTGAGCTGACACCTCCCTCTCCAAGCTTCCACACCTTGCCATTGTAAAGACTGGGAGACCAGATTTAACGTTCATCAGTCCCACTAAACAAAAGTCTTTAGTGTCATCAGGGCTCGAACCCACGACACGACGAAAACAACGTCAAACACGAGTCCGTGACCATTAGGCTATCGTTGCCACGCAGGTGCTCAAAAAGTACCGTGTTAGTAACTAGATATTGGGTATTATGAAAGGGAAATGAAAGAGGCATACTCATTGCATTATTATTCAGTGATCATTTTTTCGTTGGTATTTTTTTTTTACAAAATCAATGAGTGTAACGCCCTATGATCCCCAAAAGTTGTCTCTATCACTTTTCCGGCTGTCTTCGCCTTCTTTGGAGCAGATTCACAGCAAGTTAAGCACTGTTTTGATTGTTCTTTGGTTTCTGGTGTATACTCGTAATGATTAATTCACGTCTTATCATTGATGATCATTCGACGCGGTAGCTAAATAAATTAACTAATTAGAATCACATTTGGTTTGTCGCAGAGTAATAGATGGTAATGGAAACACAAACTTCCTGAAAACGCTCTCTGCCATCAAAACCAGGTACCTTTTGAACAACTATCATACAGCATTCAAAAGAAGTGATATTATTTTCCGCGGAAATCTGCGAAGAAAACTAAATTTTTTTTCATTAAATCTTACATGCATTAAAAAGATTGATTTCAATTGACTGAAATGAAATTGAAGAAAATGAATAACGAATTTATTCATTAATAAGGAGATTTAATAACGGATAGAAAAATTGCTTTTAAATGTATTATTGAACCTTTTCTTATAGGTTAATAAGTCATCTTACTAATAATATTGAGCTTAAGAGTTTGAGCAAAATAGAACATTAAAACCATTCCTTAGAGTAAAAATGTTCTTAAAGAATATCGGTAAATTCCCTTTCATTTCGTCCTCAGATAATTTAGAATTATAATTGCATTCGTTCTTGAGACATTTTCGTTACCTAGATAATTCCAAAATGATAAACTTCACTATCTTTGAAGTTTTTTTTCACGGAAGATTTCAATGCGGAAATAAAAGTCTCATCTTAATTTTATTTTCTGCTCTAGACTTTCAGGAAAGGCCAGATATCAATCATATAAATAAGAACTAAGACAGCTATAATAATAAACGATAACGCATAATATCTAACAATAGAATTGTATCAGAATCTACTGGGAGTGATAAAAAAGATTATTAATAAAAAAATTACCGTAAAAAATAAAGCTAACACAATGATTCTTAGTGTGTAGCCCTCAACGTCTGATTGAAGGAAATTAGGGATTGAAAAAGAAACCGAAAATTATCGAGGGATCCTGGTGACTGTTCATAATAGTTCAATACAGTACTCCCTCGGTAATCCGGCAAATATTGGATCAAAGAACTTCAGTCAAGTGAGGAGAGCAACACCTGAGATGGCATATTTTTCTCTAAACTCCTACACCACAACAGGAGGATTGAAACTTCTACCAGATTTAACCTCATCACTCTAGCTACACGGTGGGTCTTCAGAAGCATCAGGACTCGAACCCACGATATGGTAAAAGCAACGCCGGCTGCGATTCTGCAACCACAACCACTAGGTTACCACAGCCCCACGAACCTGCTGGAGGTTGAAGTCGAATTAACATTGAAATCTTAGTGTAACTGAGGCGCTTTCTATAAGGGAAAAATGAGCTTATTTTATGCCAAGTTTAAATGATCCTTACTTCTTAAAATTAAAAGCAACAAATATCACGTTTTTATATTTGTATATTTATATATCTGTTTATATATAGGGGACCTGATTTACTTACATAAATGATTTTATATGAGCTAATTAATTACAAACATCTGCATTTACATTTTTACCTTTATGTGCACCTTACATAAAGTCTGCAGCTGTTATAACTGTAAAAGTTTTTAGAATACTTATGAACATAGCATTCTATATACTGAACTTAATGAAAATTTCGAAATTATATTTAGTAAAATTTTAAAATTTATAATTTTTATAATTCAACTTTTTATAATTTTTAATTCTAGCATATTGCAATCCTTTAAATTTATGAATGTTTAATAAAAAAATATATTGACCCTCCATAGGAAATAATCTCATTTCATGAAGAGCGAAATATCAACCTAATAATAAAGATTTTAAGATGAGATTAACTGAATCCTAAAAAAAGATCAATTTGAGACTAGTGCAAATACAAATATTTTTCTATATGGTGCGGTAAGTTTGTTTATAATTTTAAAATTCAAATTTTCTAGCATTATCTTCATTGAATTCACGCAAATAATACATCGATGAATTCAGCAAAGCGCTCTCTGTATATTGATAACAAAATCAAGAAATGCAAAATTTGAAACACACTCCTGCCTTAATGTAGTATGGTGTGCAAGTGTTCAGGCTGTAGTATATTTTCGGGTATCACTTTCATCGCTGTTCTGTAGCTCAAAATAACGAGGCCTGATACCCAAAGCCCATTGGTGGACTTTATTTTGAAATTATCTATTCCAACAACAAAAATTTCAACGAAACAAAATCTTTGGTAACACAGGCACACACGTCATTTTCAAAACATCCCATTAACACGTAATCCAATCACCGAGCGACATCTAAATCTAATCCCCCAGACGAGGAGTTATTGAAACATCTTTCAAACTCATAAAAATCTCTAAGGCCTAAGCACCTTGTATTATGAGTCCCCATTTACTCCTCATTAGATCGTCCCCCGTAACTGCTCCTCGGATACTTACTCCCCTGTTCCCAAAGAAATCTGCGGGGTTTGCGTGGCACGTACTCCCATGTTTCATGCTCCACGTTTCGGTGGCAGAGGAGACCGGCTTTCACTTTGGAAGTGGGCCAAACTTTTCCTTCCTTTCCAGGAACATAATGAGACTTCTTATTGCCTTTCCCGCTTCTTGAACTCATGGGTTTTCCTGTTGGAAACTGCATTCCGGAATTCCGTGGAAGTACCCCACATGAATTGTTTAGAGGGGTTGCGCTGCAGCAGTTGGTGTTTTCGGGTGGATATGTTTTAGTTAACTCATTCGAAGAATTCATTTATTTGTTTCGGTTAGACTTACTTGCACCTAAATATGACTTGCAATATATATAAGGAATTTAACGAGAGGAAAAGTAATCTAACGAATATAAAAGATACAAATATTCCGCTTAAGGAGTTTTGTATGGGTATGAAATATTCACTTCTTTGTCGGAATGTAGTGTGTATAATTTAAATCGACTAGATTAGGAATTATAATATTATAAAATTAAGGATAAAAAGCTCACGAATAATGAGTGCCAGTGAGGGAGGCTTATTTTTACTATGCTATAGTTCGTAGGAAGCGAGGGACTTACTTAAGACGTACTGAGCACTACATTCACTATACGTTATTCTTTTTTATTTATTCCTCAGAGGCTTACATTATTTAGGTAAGTTCGGGGAATGGCGGCGTTATTGAAAATTAGAATTGGAATTGAAGGGGGGAGGGGTATAACATATTTATGAACAACAACAAAAAATAACTGGGAGTCGGCAGATATAAGGAGAAGGGCTGGGTAATTACACACATAAAATGTAAAACATTAGTTACGAAAGGCAACTTTTCGATGCTTTCTTAGTAGAAATTTGGACAAAGAAGTAAAAGTTAAATCTTAATACCAATTTTATTGCGCTTTAGTTTTAATGTTGGAATGTTATTGGGTTTTTTTTTACAATTTTAATTAATACTGCATAACAAAACTAACTAAAAAGGAATAACTTTACACATGCATTATAATGAAAAATAAGAAATTCGAGCATTGATGAATGATCAGTTATGCATTCATTGCCATAAGAATTTGCGCACCAAGAAAGAGTTGTCGGAATAAAACAAAATTTTACACACGTTAGTACAATGTTGATGTAAAGTAAGTTATTGTAAAATCAAAACAAAATGATCATTTACTGTCGGAAAAATTACAAATGAATGGAGATTTTAGTACCCTATCAAGCCACATCTAGCAGGAATGCATGATGTGATACGGTCAGGCATTGAGGTATACAAGTCCCGTATGATGTCCTGCGCAATCGCGTTCCACAGTTGCTGAAAAAGCTCCTTTAATTCGACAAAACTCGTTAACTATCCAACTTGCCATCCTAAATGATCCCAGATATGCTCAATCGGTGACAAATCTAAGGATCGAGCAGGCCAGGGAAGTGTGGAAATGTAGCGGTGGTAGTCCTGTAAAACCCTTGCTATGTGTGGGCGAGCATTGTTCTGTTCAAAAATGGATCCTAGGAGTCCTGCTCATTAGATCATTAGGAGTGACAATGCATGCAGCTGAAGAATGTCACAAACGTATCTCTAGGCTGTCATGGTACCGTGGATCAATATTAAGGATGGCCATGTGTCGTATGCGATGACACCCCGTACTATCACACCAGTTGTGGGGATGGAGTGCCGCTGAACAGCGAAAGCAGGATTGAGACGTTCGCAATGGAGCCTCCACACAGGGATACGATTGTCACCACTGCCCGAATTGAATCTGGATTCGGCGCTAAAGATGACCCGATTCCATTCGGTTGCAGTGTGGCAACGATGAGTGTGTATCAACTGCAGTACATGAAATGGGAGCCATGATAGCAAATGTCCTTTAGCCAGGCGACTTGTGATGGTACATACTGATACAGAGGCCCATAGGGAAGTTGCTGCCTGTGTATGGATGGTGGGCAATGAGAGAGTTGGAGCATTGCGTGCGTGTCGTATGATCTCGACTATTGGTCTATCGAAGTCGTCCTGAGTCTGGTCGCCGTGTAATAAGCCTCTATCTTGTCCACTGGTCCCAACACCTCTTCACAGTAAAATCAGAACGACTTAAGTGGCGAGCTACTCGCCGAACTAACCACCCGATTTCCATCATCCCTATGATTCTTCCCCTTCTGAACTCTGACAGCTACAAATGCTGTCTCCGATGGCGACGTAATGACACCTTTAGTTAAAAACTCTCCTTCTTCAACAGATTAAATATATACAAACAAGCTCCGCTTACCTATTTTATTATCCAAGGAGAATGAAGTTTAATGTCCTCTAGTGGCATTACGCAATGCGCAATCACGCCTGCATTTCTAATCATTTACTTATTTGCCTAACATGTACCTTCATACTAAGTTTCGTAACAATCTCACATTTATTTCTTGGTGAGCAAATTTTTAAGGCAATGAGTGTGTAACTTCATCTTTAAAAGTACGGCTATTTCGTCATTCTCTTTATTATCGCCTCTAACCACGACTTTTACTCATTCAGCTAATTGGCTCGTAAGATATTTTGAATTATATTCCTTCAGCAATGACGATCTATCACATTCTGTGCCATTAAGTGCGTGTTTTCTACTGTTTCCGATATTTATGTTAATATAATTCATTGATAATGAAACATATTAAATTTTCATCTCATTTCAGTAGTTAGTTTTCGTGCATCATATGCAGAAACCTCTTTTCTAAATGTGACTCCATTACAACTGTAAATAACAGGAGACACTAAAAATATTGTATCGTGACAAAAGCCGAGTACAAACTGATGCCACCTATCAACCATATTTCGGAGATATTCGACTTGTTTCCGCTATTCGCACGCTCCCCAAACACAGATTTTATTACACCGGTCATTATATACGAGGGCTATTCAGAAAGTAAGGAACGCTTTTGTCTGACGTCACTAGGCGTTCGCCGATCACGTATATTTTGGTGTCTGCGTGCTCGGCATCTCAGTCGGCGTCCAGCCATCACAACGGGGACATTTTCACGCTGCCCGTTTTTTCGATATTCAAATTTAAAATGTGCGCTGCAATTGAAAATACCGCCAGTTGTGAGGTGTGGTCTGTGAAACGGTTTTTGTTGGCAAAAAAACCTAAAACCTATGGATATTTATCGGCAAGTGTATGAAGTGTACGGAAACAACGTAATAAATGAAAGTTCAATCCGGAAATGGTGCAATCAGTTTAAAAATGGCCGAACTAACGTTCACGATGAAGAGAAGAGTGGACGCCCTAGCATTGTGACTGACGAACTGGTCGCCTAAGTTGATGAAAATATTAATGAAAACCACCGTTTCACAATAACGGAGCTTTCGCTTAGTTTTCCACAAGTTTCACGGACTTTGTTGTTTGAAATTGTCGGCAAAATTCTATGACGAAGGAATTTCAAAGCTTGTCCACCGCTATGATAAGTCCCTCAATTTGTTTGGTGATTATATAGAAAAGTAGAATTTTAGTCGCTCTTTCTGATGTATGTAATAAATTTTTATTCTTCTACTTAGTTTCTTTTTAATTCCAAAACGTTCCTTACTTTCTGAATAGCCCTCGTGTATGTATATATATATATATAGTCAGTTTAAACGTTTTTTTTAAGTAATCGTTCTTGTGAAGAGTTTAATTATAACTTTAGTATGACAATGTCAAGTTGGTTAAATTTTGTGTGAGTTATCTTAGCAACCAAAAAGGACTGTTGCTTTAGTCAACCCCAAAATGTCATCACAGCTTACTTCTTTTCAAAATTTATCCTTAAAAGTTTTTACGAATATATTTGGTGCCTACTTTCTTAAGTAATGAACTTAACTTTCAAAAAATATTACAATAAATTTCTCCTAAAATTTTTATTGGATTGAAATAAAACAAATATATCAAAAAGCATTTTATTTACTTATGGATTGATGTAGGACTTTAAATCATGCGTAATCAGGAATCAAGATATGATTAAAGATGAATAAAACTATTCATAAATTTAAGGGAAATATAATGCATCCATTTTTTCGTCCCAAGAATTTCGAACTACTTTTTTTATTTTACTTCCTTCTTGGAATGTTTTGGGTTCGAATCATTTTAATACTTATTTGCCATTTAAAACCAACAAAGATGATTGTGTAATAAATCATGTAATTCAATAATTAAATTTAAACAAACTCCATTTAAAGCTGTACAAAGAAAAAGAGTCCTTTAGGTGGCGAAATCTGTTTCAGGTGGCGAATCTTAGGTGGCGCTTTTCAAGCAGATATTTGATATTGGTTTTTCTGTCGGATGGACAGCTCGAAGTGATAGGAAATTCAATCTTTCAGCAGATACCATAGCCTCCATAGAACAACATCATATAACACGAATAAAACAGTAAGAAGCATATTGCAAAATAGGAAACTTATTGACCATTAACACTCCAGGTTAATTATTATAAAATACAAATAAACAGATCGAGGGAGTGTGGTTGGATCATTACAGTTTACGTACAATAATAAAGCAACCAAAGTACCTGAGAACCTGGGTTAAAAGTGCAAATGTCTAAAAAATATACATAAGGTTATAAAGCTTTATGACTAGAATCATCTTTATAATTTTTTATATCACGAAATTTTTCAAAATTGTACCCTTAGTGTTGTGAAGATTTCCTAAGATTTATTGAACAATATGTTTTTGTTCATTTGAGTCTTACAACGATGTGTCTATTAAAACATACAGGACATTTTTTTTTCAGAACGAAAAATGTTCCATCAAGTTCGTTTCAAGCGTATTACGTTAACCCGGTAGTTTCCTTTTCACTCGAACATTTCATCTCAAATTGATAACCAACCACTTTACAAATCTGAATTGGTTTAAGAGTTGCTCCAGGCTCAGAGAAAAACATATTATCACATTTTTGAATATTTCTGTCATTGAACAGGTTTCTGTCTACAATTAACATTAAATTACTAGTCATTAACAAATACCCTTTGACGAAGTACCTTTCTGAGCACAGACATGCACAAATCGATTTAAGATTAAATTCACTGTCTTTGTGGTGCAATTGGAGATTCAACTCTCAATGGCTTTGATTGTCCCTATACCATAGAGTTTGACCATACAAAACTCATTATTAACAATAGAGAACAGTGGATTACAAATGTAATGAGTAATATATAGAAGGTCTAAATGCATAAGCTCACAGAATCCATCAAAACAGCACAGAGAAGATCTAATAGGATCCATCTGAATCCATCAGGGTTGGATTGTGACAGCATTCAGTTTCTCATCTAGTTTGTCATCTTAAATTTTAATCACGATCTAAAATTCAACTTCAAATCGAACATATAACCAAGTAAATAAAATAATCATCTCTATCTGAATTATACGTTTATTTAATATCCAATTAAGGGGGTGCTCACAAAGTGTTTACTTTCTTTGTCCGCGAGTACTAACAAGTTTTATTATCTATCAAACTATGCTTACCAGAAAAAAAATGTGAGTACCTCCTGCAATTCCCCCGACAGCGTTAAGTCCTAATCTAATCTAATCCGCTACGGACTGCCGAATATTTCCGCGCACATCCCACCAACACTCTTATCGTTAACTTAATTATGTTCAATTCAATTATGTCGCTTTTAAACGGTTTGATTATATCTATTCACTGCTCTTCCGAAGTTTTCTTAATTTGCATCACGTCCCATTTTATTGGAAAGAAGCTTAGAACTCAAATAGAAAATCAGAAAGGAATCCCAGATGTTAATTGAATAGTAAAAAATTCGTGAATAGCCTATATTACAGTATTATCTGATTTTATACAAGTTTGATAAACAAGCTGGAAATCTTTCCCCGGATACTTGAAGAAACGCTCCAAGTCCTACTCAGAGAATGACAGTCATATTGGTATAATAATAAGAGGGCGAATCAATTGTGAGCAAAGCTTTCTTAACATATCTTTTCTGAATTATTTTTTATCACAGTAATACCAAGGATTTTTTTTTCTACATATCCTCTTATAAGACATACATATCCTCTCAAGGTTTTCTTTTTACATATTTCTCTTAGGCGTTAAACTTCTTTGGAGTACAAGTATCAGGCGCCCGAGGTGCTCTAGTGATTTTCCTCCCTCTTTAATACCCCTCTTTCTTTCCCATAGGGCTTATTGCTTTTGGTAAACATTTGGAAAGTTCCCCCGGGTAACTCTATCCAACCCTTTCTACTTTTGACCCTTTTTCTATTCAACAAATTTTTACTTTTTTCCCGTTTTTGTCTAGTTTACCGATATATATTGTTTGGCGATATTTGGTTCTTGCTCCAACAAATCTCTACTTTCCCATTTCGTATTTCTTAAAAGATGTTTCCTTGTTTCCTTCTTCATATTTGGAGGTTTTAATTCTTGCACGATAAAAAGAAGTTGGGGTATTTTTCCATTTCGTCGGCGCAAATCTCGTTAAGAAGACTTCATTGGCGACAACACAAAGTAAACACATATTCTGTTTGGCGTCGGTTTTGGGGCGACTTTATCGCTTGCGCCGCCGAAATGCAAAAGTACCGAAGTTGGATATATACAGAACTAACTGCGCTCAAATTATTCGTCCTTCGATAATTTTTTTCACCTTTTAATGCATCTTTGAAGGATCGAAAGAAATGATAATCCGTAGGTGATAAGTCCAGAATATAGAGAGGATATCTGAGTGTTTTTAGCGAAGTTTTCCGTTAATTTCGTGTTATATCAGCTATATAGGGTCTTGCATTGTCCTAGAGAAGTACAGCATTGAAGATCGCAGTAGAACATCCTTTGTACCTATATGCTTTGCTTCAGTCTTCTACGGAAACTCAAAGTAATATAATCAGTAGTATACACCCCAGTCATTAAGAAGATCAACGTACACAATAACCTGTGAATCCTAAAACATTTACCGAGAACGTTTCCAGCAGATAACAAGATTATTTGCTTGTAGTCGGGTAGTTTCACTTTTTCGATGCCATTCCATGTCAGGCAGTTTAGTTTCTGGTGGTTAGCGGTTAAATAAATTACCACAAGAATAATCAAATGATGCCAAATGATTATTTGAGCTTTAAATAACTGATGGTTGCTATGGCAATATACATAAAAGCCGTATGCCGCTATTAAAAATTATCTCGTTTAGTTATATGTGTTCTACCTTGGTAATTCATTTTTATGTTTTTGAATTGTATGCATTTACCATTTATAGTTTGAATTGTCGGCAATTACTATTTATAGTTTGATAAGAGTTAGGAAAAAATGAGTTTGATAAACTGGGTAAGAAAGCTGATGATTTTCGCTGGACAGATTTCACTTTCTTTGGTTAAGATAAACGTTTCCCCTTAGGAATACCTTTGAAATCGATTTGGAGTAAATTTTTGGCATAAATATAAGTATTCATGCAATTATATGTATCTATATTAATTTATTTTCTTTTTAAAAACAACTAATTTACTGGTCAATTAATAAACCATTCGTTCCGTTTTTAAACATTCAATGTACAATATATTGCATCCAGTTACCAGGCCATTATTGTTTTAATTATTTTTCCTTTTAATGTAGTGTGAAATTTTTACTATTAATTGTATATATTAGTGATAAAAGATATTGCTCAAAAATTATGATTTTTATAAAAATAGTGACTGCCTAAAATGTAGGGGGAGGTGACAAAAAAGATTCAGGAGTTTTCATTCACTAGATGTGTTATGTGTATGGCAAAGAATGGAAAAACCGTGATAATCAAGAACAGCTGCCGTGTCCATTCATTTCGTTCTTCATCGATCGCAAATATCCCTCCACATCGAATACCTGGCGTTAGGAACTACAACCAATAATCCGCGATGTTGTAAATCATTAATGAAACTCTGGATAGCTGTGACGACCTTCCTTCATTATGTAACTTGACAGCCATCTTAATGTCTAATTAAATGGTAATTAAGTTCAAAACTCCGATTGAAGATACGTAAGAGTAGAACAGCACACTTTAATAACTACTATCAAAGAATATGAAAGATCGCTCTCACTTGAATCCCTCTTAACTCGATTAATATAAGTTTACATTCGAACAGTAAAGCTTAGCTTATCAAATCACTCGTTACGATTCAAGCACTTCTCGATTGTACCAGATTCAAATCTTATTACTCTGACTAGGAGTCAGTTCCAACGGTTTTCAATAAAAACGATTAATTACGACGATTCATTTCAATCTATAACATCTGCCAGTTTGTTGTTATCGTCTATATGCCTTCTCTTTCCTTTCAATTCCATTTCGCTTATATATCACTATGCCTAATTCTATTCACTGCACTTCTTATATTCATCTCATTCACCTAATTATGTTTCATTTGGTTGCCAAGGGGTTGTTATTGTATGCAATTAAAATTACTAAAAGGTCCTCAAGATCGCGATTAGCCTATTGTTATACGTCAATCAAATCAAAACGTTGCGGTAAACTTTCTTATGGTATCATTTTTTTGCACCACAACACTGGACACAAAACCAACAATAAAACAACGAAACTTTTGCAGAAACTCAAGTGAGGAAGATCTGGACTACCCCTTCCCATAGTTTAGATTTGTCTCCACGTAACTTCCATATATTCGTTTAGCTTTCAAAGCACAGCGGGAAATTACCATTTCAAATAGACTATGAAGCCAATGAGTGCATATGTAATTGTTTCAAATCGCAGCTAAAGAACTTTTGCACCGTTTGAGGGAGAATTAAAGTTATAGAGATAAATTCTAAGAAAAAAAATTGTCTTTAAATTAGTAAGTATTTAATTATATAGTATGTACTACTATTTAAAGATCAGTTTGGTGACAAAAGGTACAGGAAACAGCCGTTTTGCTTGGAATCAATTCAGAGACTCCCAGCTCTTGCTGAGATTAAATCTCGAGCTGCTTCTCGTCATCAAATTTCTCTTCTCTCATCCAAGCCCTAACGAAATATGTCAACGTTCTGGAACTGTAGAAACATTTAGAAACATATAGTAAATCCCAAAATTGAGTATGCACCTTCCTTTTTCGACATTAAAAGGATAAAAAAGTCATACTGAATATTTAAATAAAACTAATATGTATCTAAATGGTGCAATACATTTTAAGAAGTGTACTAGACATGGAAACAAGTATGAAACTCGTTTAATAAATTTATTGTATAATTTTTAAACTACAACATTGTTAAGTCACAAAATTGAGTATACACCTGGCATAAGCACTTGTGATTTTAGCACATTCTTCTCTTAACATTTTTCAAATAAGCTTTACTCGTGATATGGTGCTTTTCAAAAGATTTTTCCAACCGTGCCCATAAATTTTCAATAACGTTGAGATTAAGTGATTGGGGTGGAGTTTGCAACTGCGTTCTACAGTTGTACATCAGCCGCCATTGAACAATTTTAACTGTATGATTAGGATCAATATCATGTTGAAAAAGAAATCTCGATCCTACGCCCAACTTTTCAATACTTGCTTTAAACAATTTTTCAGAATGTTCAAGTATTGAATTTTTGTCCATGATCCGATCAATAAACACTAAACTCACACCATTGGCTGACATACAGCCCCCTATGAGTACAGAGCCCACTCCATACTTGACATTAGGAATGGTGTTTTTGGGAGGCAACTCAATATTAGACTTCTGCCTAATATAGCATCGTCTATCACTTCCAAAAACATTAAATTTGCTCTTATCAATGAATATAACTTGATTCTAGAAGTCTGTAGACCTTGAAATATAATTTTCAGCAAATGAAAGCCTATTCTTCTGATTTCGTTTAAAAATGAAAGATTTTCTGGCCATACAACCATTAAAATTTGCTTTCCTGAGCACTTTTCTAATTGTTTCTGAAGAAACAAGTCTTTGTATCATAGAAGTGGTTGCAGCACTCAGTGGTTGCAGCACTATTTTTGGAACACTCACCTTTGGAGTTTCGGTCACTTTTCGAAGGATCCTCCTCTTGATTCTCTGTCACCCAAGATCTCTTTTCGGCTTCTTCTGAGGGTATTTTTAACGTGTCCCAACAGTTATTTTTTTTTATGTTTTTGATCACATCCGTGATTTCGCTGAACTTTTTTTGCAATTTTTCTAATAGATTTACCTTTTCCAGCCATTTTAACGACCAGTTCTCTAATTTGAACTGCAGTTTCCGTTCCAGAACCCATTTTGAAGATTAAAAATTAATATTTCTACAAGAAACTTATACATTAGAATCTAACTCCAATATCAGTATTAATCGCAAAAACTTTAGCAAAATAGTGGTAACTAATTTATCAGGGTGTGGTCATTTTCTACAAAGTGTATACTTAATTTTGTGACATATATACGTTGGATAAATATCTTATTTAAGGAGTGATTTGTCATTTCCTATTAAAAAACCTTTACATAAAACCTTTTACCATATGTTGATATTTTCAAGGTAAAGAAAAAGAGGTACTCAATTTTGGCACCTACTGTGTGTAGCACTGCCTGCCGAGATACACAAAGTACTCTGTTATTTATGAGTTTTATAACGTCAAAATTGGAACATTTATTTGCTGAGAATCGACAGAACATGCCATTAATATCAACAGTGGTAGATCGACCAGTAAATATGAAAACCCCGATTTATGAGGGGGAAACTAAGAATGGAGATACTACAGATCCTTCGAAGCGTTGGATTCTGCAACTTATACCACTATTAGGGAAAATGCCTAAGTAAATTCAGACAGTAAATTTAAGGTTCTTTACATAAATTCTATCAAATATCCTCTACCTAGTTATTTATTGACTGCACCTTATATATTAATTATATGCGAGTATACGTTATATAACTAAGCTTAACTCTGGTATCTTTATTTTCTTATTTCGCAACGCTAGATTTTAAATTTTTATAGGACAGTCTGATTTTTTTCGCCTTATGTTTGACATAATATATCCTATGAGAATTTAATGTTATAATATTTTTAAACCAACCGGACAGTTTTAAAATCGTCATTGACCATTTCAAGTGCAATGTATGAATAATTTCGGCAATAACTATATATAAATCAATTGTAATTCGAAGAACAAACACAATCAAATAGATTCGTTCACTGTTAGAAAGATCGAGTGCAAGATAAACACAACCCATAGTTAATTGAATTAAACAGCAAACGTACATATTAATTTTTAAGCAATCCGAATTCTTCTAAAGAATACCTTACTATTGATAAATAGAACATAAATGTACACACCACCCTTCTACTCCAACATAATCAGAAATGCAAATATCCTTTAATTCCAGAGAAACATCATCTTCCCGACCGAAATTCCAATTCCAATCCTACCACTAAACACTCAGCCATACCCAACACCCGTGAATGGAACACCTTTGTTCTACAGGAGTCGACAAACACATTCTCGGTATTCGAGGAATATTCCACAGTCCTCCCCCGTCTTAATTTCTGGTGTGTTATATGCCCCCGGGGGGAGGGAAGGAGGCGCAAATCTGTTCTCTTTCGAATGCAAATTCACGCGGGCATTCTTTTGATGAAGGCTATCTTCATTCATTCACTGGAGGCATTCCTCACGAAATCGAGCGGTTGTTGATTTTTCGAACCCTTTTGCGCTCGCCGGGGCGATCAATATCACTTCCCCTCCCTTCCAGACGGGGGATCTTGTATTCATCTAGACTTTTGATTTCCTTCACGAACTTTCTAAAAGGAGGATGCTTGATTTATTGACAACCCCCTCGATCAGATTGGATGAAATGTGTATAATTTTGTGTCTGCGTTTCAAATGTGTTTCACGATGAAACATGTCTTCGTTGATAGAAACCAAGTAAAATGTCTAGCAACTTCGTACAGTGGTGTCAAGCATATTTTATAATATTTTCTGCTTGAAATATAAATTAATTTTGAAAATTTAAATCTGAGAGAGAAATACTGTTTGATAAGTTGCTTTTAAATATTAGCTATGCAAACACTCATATTTAAGTTATGAAGTTGTCCTTTTAGCGATTTTCTCTTTACTAACTTTTGGAATTTTATAGTAATTTGTAAATTGCACAAAACTATAATTCCTTCACAACCCAAGTGAAACGTGATTAAGTTAATTAGATAAAAACAGAAGTAAAATGAATTGAATAAGAAACAGTGATATATTAATGAAATATAATTGAGAGTAAAATGAAGTGAAATAAAAATCAGAGCAACATTAATAAAAACAGCCAAACAAAAAAATCCCTATTGACTACGCGTGTAAAAATAACTTTTTAATACTCTCTCTTTCATTGAGTGCTTTGTCTTTCCGGTATGTATCCTAAGCGCTAAATGAGGTCTCACTGTGGTTTCTTTGAAAGTATTATATATTACAAATGTATTAAATTAGCCATTACTGTTTCATCTGTTATAATGTTAATTGTTTTTCATTATGGTAATAACTTAACTTGTCTTCATATACTTTTCTGGTTCTCATATTATTGTATGTTTGTCCCTAGAAGTACACAAACAACTTGAAGTACAAAGCAAGCTTGATAAGAAATGCTGAGAGAATTCCCACTTCTAAACCTTCTTTAAAATGTACTAAAAACACTTCGTTGCCATAACTACTCATTTTCTACAAATAAGTTGGTAGAATAGTGAAAACAATTATGATCCTGAAGGTAAAATTGTGATTTAAGAAGTGTCATGATATCTAATTAGATATTTTCACCTTATAAGAAGCTTCAAAAATAAATTTCTTTCAAATACACCAAGACTACATCTTAAGTTGCCAGGTATCAAAATACCAGTGTTTTGTAAAAAAATTAGTAAAAATTCTTTTTAAATAACTCATATTGAAGAAAAATGAACTAGATATAACACAAGTTAATGCCTTGATTTTTTTTATAAAAATTATCGCTATGTATTGCTGATTCTTATAACAATATTTCTTTTATCGGACATTTTTTTTTCAAAAATATATTTCATTAAAAAGAAGCAGAAAACTCATAATTAATCTTTTAGAAATTGCAAATGTCATTTGTTTCATAGAAATACAGTTTTTTTATGAAGCATTGATACCATTTTTAACGAGAAAAATTTCGCATCTAATTACTGTTGAACACATATCAGGTGTGACTGAAGAGTAATACCTAAAGAGCCATAACTCTTTCATTCCTCATTCGATCCTCACAATTCTTGAGATACTAAAGGCTACATGCTTCATTTACATAATGCGCTGCAAGTCCATCGAAGAATCTCGGTAATTCTTGTCGACACCTGGATTTAAAATCATCTTTCACTTCTTCGTAAGAACGAAAATATTCTTTCATGTTTAGGAAGGTGTGAAAGTTGCAAGACAGGGTTCAATGACCCATCCCTGTTTCATCTTCATGTGAGTCGTAGACTTCCTCAGTTTTCAGCGCACCAGCGATACTTGGGAACAAAGAAAATAAATGCATTATATAGAAAATACCTGTCGATTTCAGGCACAACAAGAGACTTGGAATTCAAGTGACAACTGAAAAGTTAAGGTTACTGAGACATTTTTTATCAAGCATCGTATTTTTTTAATAAAATCTACCAAATATCTTGAAAATCTTTTTGGAATTTTGAAATATTTTAAAAAATACATATTTATTCTTAAAATTAGTCATTTTAATAGAAATTATAATTTAATAAAATAAAGTAATTTTTATATATGAAACTAATTTTTGCTATAAAAGCACTTATGCGAGTTTGATGAAATTAGTGTTCATAAATTATCAATCTTTAGATAATTTAGAATAGACTTAATAGTACACAGAATAAAAGGGCGTTTATGTTTTCTTAAATAAATATACCTAAAAATTTCTCGAAAAAGAGAGACCCTAAAGATGCAAATGCTATGGATGAATGAAGGAAATTGATTTCTTCAAAGTCTTGAAGCCCTTTTTTAACATCTTTGAAAACACAGATATACTCTAAGTAATGAACTAAATACTTAAAAAACTGTCCTTCTAACTTATGATATCGTTCTATGAGGAATACCAAAGATGAAAATGGTGTGTGGGGTGTGTGAACTCTTATTCTCTGTCGTGAGCTATATCTATTAGAATATAAGTAAATGCAGAAATATTACATTTTCTTTTTTTGTTATTAGTGTTAGGTAATTAAATAATTTCTGATTATTACTAATTGAACGATAATTCCTAATTTTTAGTCGTTTAAACCATATAGCTTTATGAAACGCGTTTTTTTATTCTACATTTGTGTGTTGCTTTAACAAAAAGCAAACGATTTTACTGTTATACGCAAAATATTTATTTGTGCTATCTGCAGACGACTTCAGTAGAAATATGATTATTCGTGACCAATGTAAGCGATTTTAACTTGTAAAAAATTCAGAATTTTAAACTAAGGCTATAAGATGAATTGCAACGGCCATCTCGTATTTAATTTATAAAACTATATTTACTGGTGAGTTATTTTCTTAATATTTCAAAAATGTATTATCTTTATACTTAATTTCTTATTGCTGTATTTGAATTCAAAATTTCCAATCAAACTTTTATATTTAGAACCTTTATAATTTGAAATTTCGGATAATTTAATTGTTCTATATATAAATTGGAATTTCTTAATTAAACACATGTCCAAATAATTAAAATCGAATACTTCCGTGAACATATAATAAAATTCTTTTAAATTCGAATTACTTTGTTCAAAGTACTGTCTAAAAGTTTTTCTAAAACTTGAATCATTCTATGATGTGAAGATATCACAAAAAGTTCTAAACTCAAATTACTTCGATACAAATTCTTGGAAATAAAAAAAAAACAGAAACAACCTATCTAAATCACTATTTATATCCGTCAGCCATATTCAGTCTGGTTTCATCCAATAATATTAATCGTTTTCGTCTCAACATAAATAACCACCTTCTCAGATATCAAATTCAAACCCTAGCAAACGATTACTCCAAAAAGATAAACCATTTATGCCAGTCTGGGTCTTCATTACCCACAAAATCAACTTTATTTCATTCCCACTATTGAGTGCAATGCTAGCGAAAACAGTTTTCCCGTATCGCTCCCCAGAGAGCTGTCTCGGAGCCGACGGCGGACTTGTTGCCAACGCAGAGAAGAGGAATTAGGGAAGAAAAAAATGGCTTCGAATGCTCGAGTGGCTGGTTCTCTATATTCTGCAGAAATTGGCAAATATCGAACGAATATGGAAACGGTAATTCGCGCTTCTCCGTTTATTGGATATCTTCTTTTAATTCAGTCTCGCTTAATTTGCAGTTTACTAATTAGTTTTGCAATCGCTGTAATCGAATTACGGGAGAATGTAGTAAGATATTTTAAAATACATTTTGGTGAACTAGGATTTTTCTGTTGTAGACACAAGAAGCGATGTTTAGTAATTATGTTAATTCAGGGGTATGTTAATATTTTACTGTGATTTTTTTTGTGAAAGAATATTGCAACATTGTGGAATAGTATTTTATTGTACATGTGTGATATTTTCATACATTTGTGCAGGTGGTCCTGATTTCTATTAATCGTGACAGGCATTAAGTGGAAAATATTTTTCAAGAATTTTGTACGTAATGTATATTTCCCAAAAATTCGCCAATTTCTTAAAAAAGTATCCTCTCACTTTCTCTCCGTCTTCTCTTTTAGTGTTAATTAGGATTTCTCCAATTTCTCCCTAATTTTTAGCGGACGCGGAAGCCGAATTGTCATGGTCATGAGTTTGTGGCCAGCATTGTTTCAGTCGAATCGAGGGTTCGAGTCCTGTTGACACTGAAGACACGTCCTGTAGCGGGGCTGATGCACGATAAATTTATAAGGGCTCAGATTCCTAATTTAGGGATATTCATGAAGTTAGGGGAATATTTTGTGTGTCAGCTCTGATGCTATTCTCGTCAATTGGCTGTGTTTCTAAATTACGAAGTCAACTCGGTTTGAAGAAAAGTCTTAAATTTTTAACTGAATCTTTTCAGAGATAGCAGAAAATTGACAGTTAAGTGACAAGAATAGCATTAGCAGTTATGCGTAGTTACTATGGTTACTAGATCATATCAAATTTCAGGCCCATTATAAATCTATTTCTGGCTCTTAAAATAAATGTTATTTTAATTGGTGATTCGTTTGTTAAAAAATAATAGGTTTCAGGAGTAATTCGAAAAATGTCCTTGTTGGTGAAAAATATATTTAAATTAGTGGTAATAGGCGTGGTATCACCACAGTTCTTCTATTTCTTAACCACGATGAATTTCTACTCTATTAAGGAGCCATTTTTATCCCAAACAATAAGTAATATTTCAATTTTTCTTCATAAGCTGATCTACTTAATATAAAGTAATTTCATACTCTGTTTGAATAAAAAATATCGTAATGAAATTTCAGACAGAAAACAACACGCTTCGACGGCAATAAAATATATACTGAAACAAAAACTCTCCTTCTCATGTGGGTGTATATGAGCGAAATTTATCCTACACAGAGGATAATGGCAAATGGCACTGTATCCGTACGTATTCAAGACAGAACGAACATAGAGGTAGCAATACGTGCAATGAAAAAAACAGCTGAAATAAAAATAAAAGAAGTATTTGTATAGATTAACCACACAGATATAGGACCAAATGCAGCACCTGTGTACATCAACAAGACAAACACATACAAAATAGCACTTATAATAACGTTCAACTCACCAGTTTACTAGTTCGCACTGCGGACAAATGTCCACATTATTATTTTGCACTTGAAAGTCAGATTGATCTCAGTCTCTCGGCGTATTTATACCTGTTCTGACCAGGTGTGACGTCATAGGGAAAATTCAGGAAAAGTCCATAAATTTGGATCTAATCGAGTTTGTGCGAAGATTCCAACATATTCTGGAATTTTTTATTTATCGCCAATATTGCCAAGTCATCAAAATGGCCACCAAATATATCGCCAAAGTTATAAGGCCATTGCTTAAACTTTCCTAGACAAATAAAATCTTTGTAATGTCTCTTTCCTTCATAAGAGATCCGTTGCAGGGAAACTAGGATTCGTGACAATACTACCTACCTGGTGTCCGAAAAGTTCCCGTACAAACGATTAGCATGTTTATTACACATAAAACCCGAAGTTCAAAACAATTATTTTTATGTTAAAGGGGGAAACCATTTCCAACTTAAGACAGAAAAAAAAATTATGAAACTTTATTTGCAAGAAATATTCGAAATCTCCATCTTTATTTTTGGAGGTAAAGCTGAACTCTTTCGTGTATATTCTGAGAAACGCGTTTCGAGATGGAGTGACTTCTTGAATCCTTTGAGAGAACGGAAATTTTCACATCATCTATTGTTTGGGGATTATTTTCACAAACTCAGTTCTTTGAATATCCCAACAGAAAAAAAAGTAATAGAATGCTTACATCAGTATAATGGCGTTCAAAGAAGCTGTTGCTACATGTCATACGAGTGATGAAACCACGGCCATGCTTCAATTTTGTGTGTGTGAGTGCGCGTGTGATCGACTTTTCTCAAGAAATTTTTGGCCTTGTTGCTCCCCTGATCTCAGTATTCCTTGATTTGATTTTTTTTGTGGAGATATTTAAAAAACAAAACTTATGAAAATAATCCCCAAACAATAGATGATTTAAATATTGTCCTTAATCAAAGGATACAAGAAGTCACTCCCACTTGAAACGTGTTTCTCAAAATTTGCTGAGGGTCCATCTTTGTCTCCTAGAAAAAATTGTACATGTGAAAATTTGTTGTAAATTTATACTCAAAATTTTTTTACATTATTTAGAAGTACTTTTCAACATAAGAACAAAAATAGTTGTTTTCAAGCTACTGTTGCTTTTGTATAATAAATTCACCAATATTCAGCAACGGAACTTAAAAAAAACCCAGTATTTAATAAAACTATGACTTGTATAAGTTACAATTAATGGCACTTTAATGATAGATAACACAATTGCAATTACGCATCAAAATCGAAAACAATTTTAAGTTCTTAAATATAGTTGGCGTCCTTCATCCAAAGTTAATTTAAGAGCAATTTTAGTACTTCCCTTCCATTTCTTCCTGGTTCCTTCAAGTCGTTTTGTCGAAACACAAGGCTTTGAGTATCGGAAAGTAATTTATTATCCCAGACATATGTCTTTTGTAGGAAAAAAAACTAATGATACATCAGAATGCTTGCTATGATACAAATTGTTCCTTTCGACCCTTATATTATCGACAATGGGGGCAAAAGTTTTGATATGACAATATGAAAATGTGCTTTCAGGCTAAAATTTCGAATTTTTTTTCCGCATTTTCTAAACTATTTCCCCATTTTCAGCGGCAGCACAGACATTTGAGCGCGCATGCGCACTGTCAATTAGGGGTGGTGGGGCCAGTTGGGTAAGACGACTACATTTTTTGCCCTCTTATGTCGCAAGTTTTTTTTTAAAGCTGAAAACCATTAAATAATGGTATTAAATATTTAAAACTTCTCTTGGCCGCAAACGATCAAAATATATACAGACAATATGATACATTCATAAAGATGTTTGGTAAACCAGCAATTAAAATAAAGAATTTTGTTACAATACAAACAAATTATTGATCTCATGGGCATTCAATACTTTGAGATAGATATCTCAAACCTTCTCTCACATTCTGAAATTCAGGCATAGGTTTAAAAGTTAGATATTCACTTTTTTTGCCATGTGTAACGCCGTAATGGATATAAAAGGGAATAGCAAACTTGATGAAAACACGCTGAATGCATTTGAGTTCTAAAGTAGCGGATGTCGGGACGAACAAAAGCCTGGTTCCTAGTCAGAAGCAAGATTGTTCAGGTTTTCACTGCCCAACGAGCATAACGCTGTCTGACAAAGTGGATGATGCCTTTAATCAAAATTTTGAATGGTCTAAAGAAATACAAATCGTCAAGTGGCTGAATGCATTACGTTGAATATGTGAATGAATGAATAAACGAGGTTTGTACTTCAATTACTTCAATTTCTACTTTACCAAGATCATCATCTAAAAGCAGATGAAGAAGTTTCTCACATTTCTCACTCACAGCTAATATTCTCTCCTTGACCCCCGTCCATGCATCAAAATACAAATGCTTGAATGCTGTTTTTAGGAGGTGGAACATATATAGCATCTGGAAGCAAGCGCGTGTCTTGGGAAGAATAAACACGTTTGTTGGAATCTGACCTTCAATAGCATTCGCGATACGGGTTGTCCTCAAATTCTCTTGTACGTCAGACTCAAAATCTTAAATTTCCTGGAGCTTAATATTTGTTTCATTTCGAGTATATCCAAAAAAATCAGCTTAAATCGTTTCCAAGCTTTCATTTTCTTGTATCAAACATTTCGTCTTTTTTTCAAGTAATCATCTTCTTGATTGTTTTAAAAAGAGCATACTTAGAAAAAAACAGAACAGTGACTCGAGACGAGCCTCGTAATTTTGAATCACGGTCAAGAGTCGAGGAGGACATTTGAGCTGGCATATATCGCTACAAACTTCCACAACATCCCAACGTGAGGACATTGAGTTTCGACAGATTTAACGTGCATTCATTCCACAACATGACTAATTTTGATAGATTTATGTCTTTTATCCACATTATAAAAGAGCAAGGAGAGTAAGTTACAGAATTCCTTTCATTAAAATATGGGGATTTCTCTTTATAACAATTATTGCGAATTAAAATTAATTTGAAATTACATAATTAGTGGATTTTAAAATTCAGAAAATTTAGAAACAATAAGGGTAGATTATTGTTTGAGCTTGTTGACTTTGTACTCCGCACACCTGTTCATTGAAGTCCGGGCGAGGTCACGGGGGGGGGGAAAGATTTGAACCGGCTTGAGGGAGAGAAAGATTTTACTCCACCACAACACGAGTAATAGTGGCAATTTGCAGAGAGGACCGATCTGATTAGTCATATGGTCTAGGCAGAAGTTACGGTTAGAATTTCTGTTTAAGAGTTGGGGGGTAACTAAGAATGTCTGGATCTTGTAAGATATAGAGCTTGAGCAAATGTAACTGATGGAAATTAGGTGAAGACCAAAAATTAAAACTGACAACGAAAAATAATTTTTAATACACATCTTTTGCATATGATATCACCCGAATTGAAAATCCCCGAGTTTGTTCATTATGTGTTGACTGTTCGACAGATACTTAAGGATTGAAAGTTACTTTTCTTAAAAGCTACTAGCCGCAATACAATACATATAACATGTTGAAAAGAGCCCTGACTCCACTTCCTCGTTTCGTCATAAGAAAAAACAAAAACAAAAAAAAATACCTGCTTTATTCTGACTGCCAAATTCAAAATCTTTAATATTGTCAAACGGCGTTTCTCCTTCCTCTTTCAATATCAATGCTTGCTTAGAAGAGTGACAGGGTTGCATTTAAATCGGAAGGGAAGGAAGCACGCTCAAGAATGCAGTGTGACAACTATTGAATCGAAACCTTATTTCCTGTTTACAGAAGAATTGGAACAGCATGGGTGGTAAAGTCACGGACTGGCAACTGAAGGGCCACGAGTTTGGGTCTCGTCCTTCCAAAGACCGTAACGGGAGTGGTAGCCGAGTTATCATGGTCGCGATTTTATGACCGAGTCGTTTCCATCGAGTCAGAGATTCAAGTCCTGATCCCACTAAAATCCCGTCGTGTAGTGGACTAGAACACGATAAATCAGTTGAGCTCTAAGTCCTCACTTTAGCGTGGTGTAGAAATTTTGAGAATGGGGTGTAGCTCAACTGTTGTCCCCTTCACTTGGACATGGTTCGAAATTAAGAGGTCCTTCACCAATAGTCTTCATGTTGCTTCTATCACATAAATAAACAATCAATCGATCAATTCAATGACCATCGTGTAAAAAGATTGATGCATGTTAAATCTGTCGAGGTTCAAAATCTTACTTTAGAGTAGTATGCGCTAGGTCTATCACGAGTATCCTTCACTCATTATTTCTAGTACAATATAACAGCCAAATCAACCTATCGGCGTTTACCAAAAATTAGATAGTAGGGAGATTGGATGCTACTAAGCTCTTCTCATGGAGGTTGATCGAAATGAAACAATCTTAGTTAAAGAAAAATAAGTCAATACAACTTGTTCTACCGCTTCGTTCTTATTAACTCTAAATTTCCGTATTCCTTTAACATACTTGTATCACTGTAACTACTTTTTAGAATTTCATTTAATAAGGAAAACTAAGAGCATGAACCAGGAAAAAGAAACCTAATTTCCACTCCACCTCCGAAAAGGAACAGTAAAGAGTTTCTTTAATACACTTGACATCATACATATCGAAAAAAAACAACATCCCTCAGAACGAAATTAAAAACGAACGGAGAAAAACTATAAAACGTGTTATTAAACCCAGAAGATCTTAAACTAAAACTATTACTCCCATGTCAGCAAACATAAATAGGGGCATAACGGAACCCTCCCGACACCCTGTGCTTTTCTCACTTAGCTCTTACTTCGCTTGAAGACTGTAGTTTTAATGGATGCAACAATCAATAACTCCACTGCCAGCGCGAGGCCGTGTTTAAATGCATTAGACTTAAGCTGCAGCCATCTAAATTGTGCACAGCTGGGAAAATTTAATTTAGACCAGAGCGAATGCTGGGAAAAGAGGGGCTATAAAAATTTCCAATGAAAGTTTGGATGGAAAGTGTAATATGTGTGTAGAATCGGAACGTATGTTTAAAGTTTCAGAATCGGGTTGGGTTAATCACGATATCAGCGATGGTATTACAAATGTGCAGAAAGATGAGAGTCGCTCAATAAGACCTTGGAAAAAATATAGAAAAACAAATTATTTCAGATGATTTTTTTTATATTTTTTCGGCGTAATCTCCTTTTAGCACTGTACATTTTTCCAAGTGTTTCGTCAACTTTTTTAAGCCATCTGCAAAGTAAGATTTCGGAAGACAGCCAAAATAGACATCTGTTTGAAGATGACCTCTTCGTTCGACATGAGCCGTTGTCCACCGAGCCAATTTTTTTAAATTCAGAAATGAAAAACGTTATTGGAAGTCACATTCGATGAATGCGGTGGATGTTGTAATAATTCTAACTTTAATTGCGTACTTTTGGCCCTCGAAATTACACAAGTGTGCACTCGTGCATTGTCTTGATTGAAGAGGTTCTTTTTCAACTGAGGACGTTTCTTCTTGATTTCTTCACTCAAACAGTGAAATAACAACTCGTCAGGATTGCGACGAAAAAGCACCAAAATAGCCTTTGAGTCGAAACACGATTGCGTTTATTTTCCACTGAGAGCAAACGTGGTACCCATCTTGCCAAAAAAATTTTTCACTCCTAATTTTTCGTGCAAAATTGAAAACACTATACGTTTCGATATGCCAGATGATAATAGATAAGTCCACTTACGATATACGAGTTACCTCAACTATTTTGCACACTTTGATTCGTCGATCACTCAAAACCATATCATGGACAAGTTTCGTGAATTTTGTCAATCATTCCGAGAGAATGATACTTCCACTGGACGTCCCATTCATTTTTTATGGATGTACGGCCACGTTTAAATTCATTTATCCAATTGCAAACAATTTCAAACACAGGAGCAGATGAGTCATGACCTTCATCCGACTCAGCTTTGATCTCTTTCGATTCGGCTTTTTAAATATAAGTGTTTAATCACCACTCGAAACTCACTTTTTTTCCATTTTTCTAAATGAGCACAAGTTTCTTGCTTCAATAGACAATAAAAATAAAACCATGTGATGAAAATAACTGAGACAGATTTCTAGTGTGTCATGACTCTTACTAAAAACAAACCGTTTTCGATGTTATCACCACCATCTCTTGGGTTATCTAAGGCCTTATTGAATGACCCTTGTATACGAAAATAGTAAAATGTTAGTTATGTAGTTTGTTTTTAGTTTGCATCATGACTTAACATGATATGTTTTTCGTAAGCCTCATGCTGTTTATATCTCAATTACTCGTATTCGTGATCAGGACGCCTTTTCTACCTCAAAAATTCTTCGTCGTAACTTTTCTAGCCCATGAGATTATCTTTACCTATTTTGGAAAAGATTAATCGGAGGCAACCCAATGTTTCGATTGTTGCTTGATTTCTGGAGCTCAATGATGAATTCAGGTCTCACCGACAGCGACAACACGGCAGCAATCAAATTTTGATTTGAATGCAAACGACTACCAAATCACGAATATGAATCAATGTCAAATTTATTTTGGCTCCATTTAACTGATGGCAGATCCAATAGTAACAATAATTTACCTTAATGATGCCATCTGTCTTCAAATACAAGTACTTTTTGAACCATCCATGTAAATGGCATCTATTTCCGTTAAGATTCAAGAAATCATGTTTAAGCAAAAACATTTTTATTTGTTCGTTTTGATTCTAAAATATTCGATTCATATTTTTAATATGAGAGAGAGATCCTATGATATGATATGAAAAATATTTTTTTACCTTCTACCTTATTATATATATATATATATATATATATATATATATATATATATACTCAAGTGGGGCGCCACAATAATTTTTGCACAGGGCGCTGAATACTCTGGTACCGGCCTTGTGATTCTAAGTTGAGACGTTAATAATCAATCATTCAATAAATCCATCTCATCTATCTAGATATTTCCTTAACTGCAAAAACACATTCGAGCGAGACAAGCAATCATCATCTTATGAATTAATTTGATAAGTTTTTTAGCAGATTCACCATTTTTAATAATAAAACTTCATCATAAACCTTTGTTCCAAATTTGATTCCATTACAAACGAATACAATAAAAGACACGTAAGACATTAAATCTTGACAAAAGCTGAGTACAAACTGATGCTACCTGTCTACCATATTCCAAAGAATTTGTACTTTATTTCCACTAGTCTTATGCACTCCATACCCAAATTCTATTACACCAGTCGTAGTATGCATATACATAAACATTTATACGTTATATAATATGCATAGAGAATAAAAGTAACATTAAAAGTACTTAAAAAAATTTTTGAAAGCTCTCAATATCAAGAAAATATTAATTATTATAATTTTAAAATATAAAGAAAAGAAAACAAAAACTTAATAACAAGAAAAATAGCAAGATAAAATTGAAAAATATAATCCTTTGAAAATTAACAAAATGAGAATAAAACTGTATAATACTGCATTTTGATTTCAAAAAGAGTTATTGTGCTTAAACATGTTTTAATGATCAAAATTTCGCAACAGTAATATCTGTTTAAAACAAAAGGCACACGCCCAATATAGAATGAGAAAGCAAAATCAGCAACAATAAAAAATCCTCATTTACCCTCAGATTAACCTATGTCTCGTTGATTAAGCCCGTATTGGAACATGGGTCAGAGGTTTACTTTTGTGCTTCAACCACTAACCTACTTAAGCTTGAGCGAGTCCAGTTGAGTTCAGCCGCTTAATTGCTGGCTTACGTTTTAGCTGCCCAGGTGAAATTCCTCATTACGAATTTTACCTAATGCCACTTAATATACGACGCAGGTTTAGATTGACAAAATACTTTAATAAACTTTAAAATTTTGGTACTTTTAACAGCACCTCTTTTTTTCTTCAAAATTGGAAAACTAATCACAGATTAATCTTTTATTTAATGGCTGAAGAAATAGGCTTCATTAATACCAATGTTGAGGATCACACTCTGAAACCTTGCATCATCCCATCGGAAAGGCTACCTAGAGTTTATTTTAATACATATCTTGTCTCCTCTCTTGTCATATCTATTTCAGCAGAAACGTGATATACCAGAATATCTACTTCAAACCGCTGTTTAAACACTTAGTATTATTCCCTCAAAAGTACACCAAATTTTCACTAATGGCAGTAATAATGAGGCAGCAAAAAACTTTGTCTACCATTAATATTAGAAACTCTTGATTATTACTCGGTTTTTCGATCGGAACTAATTACAATTGAAAAGAGTCTTAAGGCTTCCTGCACTGCCTATCAAGATATCTGTGTTTTGACTGACAGTTGCAGTTCTAGCCATAACTTTCTTAACTGGTTGCGTATTGGTGATAGAGCATCTGTCCATATACTGACATTACTTCAAAAACTTACATTCTGCCATGATGTATATCTTCATTGAATTCCCTCCCATATTGGTATCAGCGGGAAGGAAGTGACCGATACACAAGCTAAAGAAGGTACTTCAATGTCTTCAACTTGTACCAATTTAAACTTTCTAGAGACTTTCGCAGGAGATAAATCTATTATCTACCATTCTTGGTGATCACCTCCGACGCATGACTAGCACTGTGGAGAGCCCTCATATTTGAAGCTGTTAGGTTACAGCATACTACAATATCAAGATTTCTGGGGGGTCATTTATGGTGCCTCAAATTTGACCAATGGACTAATATCTTCTCCATCTGTAAAAATTGTAAGTTTAATCTTCCCTGAACATCTTACCTGTCTGGAGCTTTCCAAGGAGAACTACCAAGAAGCCTCTTCTTATCTTTGAATTTTTTGGCTCGTGGATCTATTCTAGCCCACTGGCTAGACCCGATGGGATTAGAAGCAACAACAATAATCAGAAATGAGGAAATGAAAAAAAGATATCTCAGAAAACCTCTAATTCAAATAAAAGCTGAATGAAAGCTAACAACTTAAAAAAATATGTTCCCTAATACATAAAAACTCATCTTTAAACATCTTTAATTACGCAATTTTGTAAAAATGGCACATTTTAAAACTTTAAAAAAAAAACTAAAAAATTTAAAACTTTTTCTTCTGTAAAGTTTAATTCTAAATTAGTGCGTGGATGATAGTACTGGCTTTTAGATAATTACTTTGCCAAAACATATATTTTTATGACATTCAATAAGTATTTTATTTACTTATCGATTGATGTATTACCTAAAATCATATAAAATCAGGAACCAAAATATGACTAAAAATGAATTAAATTATTCAAAATTTTGAGATAGTTGTGAAATAGCCCTTTTTTGCCTCAAAATTTTCGAACTAGTTTCTAATTCAGCCTCCTTTGTGAAATGTTCTAAGGTCAAAGTATTTTAATATTGATTTCTCATCATTAGCATACATAGGGAAGTTTTATTATAGATCGCGTAATATAATAAATTTGATTAAAAGGAACGAGTCTCCTAGGCATTAAATCTGTTCTCCACAATGCGTTGCATAGAACAATTTATTTAAGTTTTATTTTATATTTATATTCTATAAATATTTGCATTATAGGTACTTAATTTTAAGTTTAGACCTTTGAATTATTTTGTATTGTTTAAAGAGTGAGTGTGTGTGTGTGTGTGTGTGTGTGTGTGTGTGTGTGTGTGTGTGTGTGTGTGTGTGTGTGTGTGTGGGTGACGGTGTGCGTGTGTGCGTGTGTGTGTGTGTGTGTGTGTGATCATTCTGTTAGTCCCGATTCCTTTGAATAATATATGTATTTATGTCTAATTAAGGAACGCCTCTATTAAAGGACAATATCTAGTGGATATCCTTTATTAGGAGGAATCATTGTATATATGTTATTTGAAAGGAGTTTCAAATACGTTTCGAATTAAGAAGGTGTATCCATGTCGTTGTTGTTAAAGTCGCAGTCTATTGTAAGTAAAGAGTTATTTATTTAAGTTAATGTGGCATGTAGCATGTAGTCCAAAGACACTTTTCACATAGAAGCGAACATAAGTAGAAGCTAAAGCAGAGATCTCAAGAAGAGCAACACAGCAAATATCATTTGACTAAAAGAAATAGTTAGACAGTAGCTGAGAGCTTTTATACTGTACAAAAGAGGATTGTCCTGAAATTTTGTTGATTCAGCGTATCTTGGGGCTCTGGAGCTAACATGTAAACAGAGGGTTGCACTACTCTCAAATGTAATTAGGTTCAAACTTAAAAGGAATTCTTTTTATTCCCTTCTTTTAAAAATAAAAAATTTAATAAAAAATAAATAAATAAATTGAATTTATCATTATATATATGAGATGAAAACCCACTTTATCACCTTTTTTTCTTATTCTTAACTTTGTTTCTCCTTTTTTCACACTCTATTTTTAACATGTAACCAAATTCACCAACCAACTTTCCTGCACTCATTAATTGCAACTTTTGTCTTCGCTTTGCTAAGTTGCACATACGGCGCTAGTATCCAAAGCCCCTATTTATTGCAATTTTAACAGAATTCCGGGACCTTAATGTTTTCTGGGTGTAAAATCCGACATTACCCATTGGTCGTTCTCTTTTGCTTTCTTTTCATTCCATCTTCCAAGGTATGGTGCTACCTTCTTTTCTCTGTTTCTTACCATGTAGTACAAAGCTTGCTTCAGTTCGTGAAATAAAATGTATGACAATATCCTCTTGAATGAATATTTAATTTTGGCAAAGGAAGATTATTCACACTTAACATACTTTAATAGTGTGTGTGTGTGTGTGTGTGTGTGTGTGTGTGTGTGTGCATATTACATTCTCTCTAATTCAGCAGAGCACAAAAATGGATGTATAACGCGCTTCTATAAACATTTTATTACTTTACTGACTTCTATTTTCTCTAATGAGGTAAATGAACTCACTAAAACATGCAGCTGGATTTAGCCATTAATATAATGGACATCACTTGGCCATCATACTTTACACTCGTCACCAATGGCAAGCTGCAGTTTAGCGATATTCGTAAACAAGAAAAACGGAGGCAATGAATCCTTAAAAGCAATATCAAGTGGCCGTTCAGCTGCCGTAAAAAGTCATTTTACGATGACGCAATTAACCTCTTATGTCGCCAACAAAGAAGACTTTCACTGCAACAGCGTCTTAACGCCATTTCCCTCTACTATATTCGAACTTCTTTTATTTATGGAACTTTTTTCCTCCCTCACGCGTTTACAGCGGTTGTAAATAGGATCTGAAAGTAGAATGCGTCGACGCAAAGTGGTTTTTCCTAGGAAATCCTGGGAACGGGATAAAAGGATTTAGTTTTATATTCTTCCATGGTGTGGAAGGAAGAAAAGAATGTTCTGTGTTCCACTGCTTGGAATATCTACAGCATTTATTGTTCTACAAGGGATGAAACCAGCTATTTGGCTACGTGCTGGATAACAAAAAGGCTCTGTTGGCATTATTCTTGGCATAAATTTTGCATTCGTGCTGTAGAATACGACCGCTTCGACTGTGACAATACAAATAGCATCAGCCATGAATGGTTTGAGTTATTTTAAAATATGTATTGTCGCTGTCTTATGCTTATTGAGTACAATATATATCTTTCAGCAATGTAACATTTGATGGGTATTTCTTGTAACTTGGTATTTTTTCTTTCTGAATAAATAAAATAGATTCATGTTTGTAACGCTTTGTTTCAATTATTTTTTAAAAAATTCTTAATTACTCAATTTTTATCATATAGACTGTTCAATCGTCTTGACAGGAGGCGCTGCTAGCACATCATCAAAGTATATATATGTATATAAAGAAAGTGAGTTATAAGTGAGAATTAAAAAAAATATGTCTAGATAAAATAACGCTAATAATGTAGATCAGGCCCAAATACGTTCTGAAGAGGTATTTGAGAAGTAAAACGTTACGCTTTTGAGAATTATCTAACGTTACGATTTGAAGAGTGTAGTAAAACGTTACGTTCTCAAAATTAGACTTGTTGGAAATAAATTATTTGGATACCGCCAGGAGACGCCTTGTCTCATATAAGTGAGAGCGCACGGGCTCATGGGTAATATTTCAGAGTACATTTGGTTCTTGACCGCGAAAGGCAGGTTATTCCTTGATTTGATGTAATTTCTCCAGACTGCTAAGGTGTGTTAAAATATGGGTAGTTTGGGAGCGCTTGTATATTATAAATAGAGAAATTATTTATGTATAATTGGCACTTTGAGACTGCAAATAAATACAGTAGAAAAATATTGCTCTCCTATTATGCTTTGTGAATTATTGTTCTTCAACAAGACTGGTCAATTGTCTTTCGTGTATGATGTAGTTCCCTAATTAACTCCAGATATAGCAGCATTGCACATTTCAAAAATCTAATAAAATTTATTAATAATTAGAGCAGATCATTAATTATTAGATTAATTTTTAGCTATAGGATATTTCACGATTCTGATAAGCAATGAAACTTCAAAAAAAATATTTCATTTAAATTTCCAGTTTGCCAATCTCCTTGCTGGAGAAAATAAAATCGTAACACGAAGAAAGAGATGTCCTAGATTGAATAAATTTGGAATGCTTATTAACACTTCTGGAAAATAAGATTACGATAAGGTGAATTTTCTCTTCGTAATATTGCAGAAAGACATAGAAGGATAATATCCGTTATACATGTTTGTTGGCAGCAGAGGCCACAGGAAATTATTGTCTCTTTAAGGAAAGGTTCTGGCTGCACACGAGCCACTACTGAGAGGGAAGACCGCCAGATTCGCCCCATGGCTGTGGCGCATTGAACTTTCTCTTCAAAAGAAATTTGAGCTTCAGTTGGCACCAGAGTGACACAGACAACTATAACAAATCGGTTACTTAAAGGACAGTTGGGATCCATACTCCCTAAGCGTTGATACTACAAATCCAAATCCTGCCATCTATTTCTTTATTGGTGCCAAGCCAGAGCTCGTTGGAGGGGGATAATCAGTATTCTCAGATGAGAATCGTTTTTGTCTTAGTGCCAGTTAAAGCCATATCTTGACTTGAAGGAGGCCTACCCTTTGATTCTTTATTGGTGTTAAGCTAGAGCTCATTAGAAGACGATCATCTGCATTCTCAGATGAGAACTGTTTCTGTCTTGGTACCAGTGATGACCATGTGCTGGTTAGAAAGAAGACAAATGAGTGCTTGGAATCAGGTTTTTCAAAGGCGTAGACTAACTGTATCTACAAAAGGAGTTATGGTCCAGGGAGCAATATCCTAAGACAGTGGGAACATTTTCGTCTTTATCCCAAGTAAATTGACAACAAATTTGTACTTAATACTGGTGATTGAATCAATTGGACTTATCTTTCTCGGGCATTATTCCCCAACAGGCCAACGACCATCCCTATACCATTACTAACCCCTAATGTACTTTACAAAAAGTCGACATGTTTGTTTGGCTTGCAAGATCGCAATACCTTTCTTACATCGAACACTTATGTGACATTATTGAATAACTCCAACCTTATTGACAATGAGCACGACCCATAGATGCTATGAATGACCAGGTGCAACAGGCATGGAATTAAATCTCACAAAATAATATACAGCACCTTTTCGATGCAATGAATGCACGTTTTAATGCTTACATTCAAACTCGTTGCAAGTACATAGAGTTATTGGTTTGAAATAGTTTGATGTTTGAAATGGCTCATCTCTAGAGCATACTTGAAATTTTAATAAATAAATACGTTACCTGGATAAATATTTTACCTAAATTTCATTCCCTTAAGCTAATTTCTTCTTGATGTAATTTCACATATCCACCAGTGTATTTAAACAATTTCAACTTTAGGAAGATGATGTTATAAGGTAACTTTTACCAGAAATAAATTCGTTCCTAATATGAATCATAATCTTCTTTCCAAAAATCTAAAGTTTTTGCTGTTGGGTCTCGATTCTCCACAGAAGTTAAGCAAAACTCATATTGTATTTTTGTAACTTTCGATTTATTTCTTTTTTGAATAAATGGGAAAAAAATGCCAAAGTGTTTCTCCAAGAACTAGGTATTGCAGAAGATAAGAAGATACAATGTACTTGCTTTAAATGTAATACTTTATATATATATATATATATATAATAAATTATATTGAGTAATTATGGCAGAGGAAGCGATTTCACCAAATGTTTTTTGTGACCAGTTTTTGAGCTAGATCAGTTGGTTGAAGAAACGCTTATCCCATTTTATTGTTAACTGTTACTGTTTACTGTTAAGAAACTGTTTATTTCCTACTTATGACAATCACAAGGCACAACAATACATGAGTTAAAACATAAAAAGAAATAAATTCAACTACCATATCTGTTCTACAGGGGAGTTCCCTTTACAAGAAAGCTAAAAAGAATTCGGTAATACATAGGTGGCATAAGTAGCGAACCTAACGAGGGCTAAGATAACTAACGCCTGCTGTAATTTATTTAGACGAGGACGATACCTGAAATGACACCACCTCCTCCATATTTCCACTCCACGCTAATGGAAGGACATGGGAGCTCGACCATATTTCATGGGCATTAGTCCCGCTTGTCAGCGGATCTTCAGTGGCATCTAGACTCGAACTCACAACTCGACAAAAACAAGACGAGTAGTCGTCCTTGACCATTAGGCAACCACGCTTACAACTAACGTATGCTCTGTAGATATATACATGAAGACTATTGGTGTCGGACTTCATAACTATGAACCGTGATCAGAAGCTTAGCAAAATAATTTAACTTGTCTCTTTTTTTTTCACTTAACATTTGCATCGTGCCATATAAGTGAGGAAGGGACTCATTTTTCGTTCTTTTCAAGGACGGACCCCCACACTTAACAATTTATAAAGAAACTTATAATTTTTTTTGTCTATTTTTGGATATTCAATCTAGATGGGGAAACTCTTCTTTGTTCTGTTAATCAAGAATTTAGGCAAAACTTATATTTGTTCACCGCAATCTGTTCTTTTACTGTGTAGCTCATTCCATCTATTCATCTGTCCTTTGAGCATATTAAACATTTGTGCGTTTTTTAACTAATTCAACTGTTCTTTAACATATACCAGGTACGACCAGCTACACTGTCGTTGGAAGCCACATTTCAGGAATAAATATTTTAAAACGCTGTTTCTCCAGCTTTGCCAAATTCAAGAAATTAGAAACTGTAAATTTCCCCACATTACACCTTATTTTTCCTTAAAATGATATGATTTTGTAAATTTTTTGCCAAGACCAAACGGTGGTTCAGCTATTGAATTTTGGGAAGAGATTCCGGAATAAAAATATCATGAAACCAAAGAGTGTGTCCTGAAATTAAATTTAGTTTCTGGTACTATTTTCGTATTGTTGGGAGTGTTTGTATTCAACTCAAAATTAGTATCGATCGCTTGTGCGAGCTGCCCTAACTTAACTCCACTCTAACTTTTGACAGCTAACTGATAAGATGGATAACATTCGTAAAGCATCCACAACCACTTATAACTCTTAAGGGTTTTCTTTACAAAATTGTTTGGTAGAATCAGTACAATATTTGTATGTACTTCAGTAACATTAAGTTTATTAATTAACAAGAGAGAAGTGGAATAAAATAAATACTTTTGGACATTCGTCAAGTTAAGTTTACTAAGAACTTTATATAGAAAGATATTGCTTGATTTTGGACGTTGAGTCATTTTTCTTTACCTTATTTCATACACATATTTTATTTACAAAAGATTCGCATTCAGCTCGTGAACAATACTGTGGCCACTCCTGATATATGCTTTCACCTACCCTTATGAACTGATTCTCTACTGTTGAATATCATGCTTTTTATATTATATTTAGAATTAAATATAGATGCCACTAATTCAAGTACTTATAAAACTAATTATATTCTGCATATTACCCTTAACGTTCAAAAAGCTCAGTGACAAATGTTCAAAGATCTATGAAGACATGCATTGTTAAAAATATATTACTTGCTTTAATAGTCATTCCTTTATTCTTAAAAGGCTAGCATGTACATTTTCAAAAGAAATATCAATATTGACTCTCATTCTCTTTCTGGGAGGTTGTGTATCATATAAATTTATTCAATTATTTGTTCAAAATTAAATAATTCAAAAAGAATGGAGAGGTCACACGAAGACGGACACTAAGTAGATAATTTTACTCTTTCCATTTATTGGAACTTTCTTTTCGTCCTCAGATAAAAAAAAAAAATTTCAAAAGTCCAAATTAAACCAATGTCCATGCTAGCAGAAAGTTGTGGCATAGTGTGCTTCTTACGAATCACGAGTTTTATGCTTAAAGTTAATCTTTAGACTAATATTTTTATTTTATTATTTAAGTTAAGAGTTTTTTAAATGTTTATTCGGTAAGTTTTGTAAAGGTTAAACATTCATTGCGAACATACGAGTCTCAAATATTTTATTGATTGGGACCATATATTCTATTGGTATTTTAATTAAGAGAAGAAAGAAACAACCAGTAGTGTATACAAAGCTTTATTTTGAAAATGAATACTAACACTGTTTGTAAAGGAAAAGTTTTTCATAATCACATGTGGTAGGGCGTGAAACATTTTTTACAAAGGGGTGCATGGCACATTACACAAATAGTTCAGGTTCTTTGGATTTATGGATGATTTTTCAAACTGAATTTCGTGACTTTAGTTATAAGCCATTGAGACAGTATCGTGTGATATCTATATTCACTTTTGTGAATTTGGCTTCAGTATTCTCCTTCATGGGACATCTGTTCCCCGTTGGTAGTCTTAGGATTAAGTTTTAATTATCTATTTTAACAGATATAGAATTCGTAAGCCTTCTCTATGGAAACCTCTCTGTTTTCTCTTATACAGAGATAAAAGTGAATCATTTTCATAACGTAAAATAGGTACGTGTACGTAAGTTTATGAACTTGCTGAGAAGTGCAAAAGATTATTAGAAAATGTCAAAATAATATTTTAGGGTTTGTGCAGTTAATTCTGCACAAAGAGGTATAAAACCACCCTTAAATCATTTCCAATTTGTAAAATGAACGGTTACATAAATGAGAAGAGATTTTAGAATGGAAAGAATTAAAAAATTTAATACGTTTTGTACTGTTTGAAGAAGAATAAATGTAGGAAAACCACTCCAAGAAAAATATTAAATTTATAATTTTATTAAATATTTAAATATTATAGCTATATACAAAATATACAAAGGGAGGGGAGTGTGGAGTGACTGTCAGGTCTAAAATCTGCTCATAGACTGTCTTGAGTTCTTAGCACTCGTAAGCAATGCTCGGTTGCTTATCGCCGGTGAATTTCTCTCATCTTATCAAAACTATACCGAAAAATTTCAAGTTTCTGAACTGTTGAGAGGTCGAAAACTTTATGTAACTTGGGATATCTATATGTAAAGAGCACTGTACTTTGTATGAGTTCTATAAAGCCAAAATTAGAAATATTTATTTAAAGAGGATCGCCAGAAAAAGCTATTAATGTTAATATTGGCAAATTGGGACGTAGACACGTGTAATGCCGGTTTATAAGAGAAAATTCAGGAATGGAAACGCTACAGATTGAAAAAGGAAAGATACTGGAAGGAACAATACATATTTACCATTCTGGGAGTAAAAAAGACTATCCAGAACGTTCCAATAAACAAATCGTTGAAGGACAAATACAAAGATCAGTACATTGGCTTAAGAACCCTTTTCTAGGCTTCGGCAACTGTTTTGAAGAATTTCGAACTATGAAAGATAATAAAAATGAATTCGATAATACAGAATAACTAAAATTTTCATACATTTTTTTTTAATTTTCGTACCTTTAATCCAAGTTCAAGCGTATTATTTCATTTTATTAATAAGTACATACTGTAATGATTTAACCACATCCCTTAGAAGCAAAATATTTTTTGCTTAAATATATGCTTTTATATAGATTGCTAAAATAACGAAAGTATTCATTGGTCAGTAAACATTTTTTTTCTCTTACTTAGATGCTTTGAAGTTAACAAGAAACTATTTAAAATTCATAATTACTTGTCTATATTATTAAGGTGACCAATCGTCCTCCTTTAGGGAAGTCCTCCTTTTGTAAGTTCTGTCCTCTCTTGAAAATGTCCTCCTTCCTGTCCTCCTTTTCGATATTTTAAAACTAATCTGTTAATCTGTGTTCAGAGAAGCTGCGCCAAACTGTTACGCAAATGTCGAATGCAAAAAAACCTTTAGGATATTCATAAGTTAGATGGCTCACTCTAACACCTGCTATAGAGCGTATTTTACGATTATTTGAGCTTTTCTATTCATTTTTTAAGTTTAGACAAATGTCCAAAAATTCTGGAATCTGTTTACAATTATGAATTATCGGAGATATTAATATGTTTTGTACATAATCATGCGTCTATTTTCCACAAAATGATTTAAAAGATTTATATCTCAGCTAAAGGAATTATTCTTATTTCGAACGATTTTGACCTTCAATATAAATCACGATTTGAAGAAAAATTTATTCCTTTAATAATAAAAAGAAAATTGTCAAACTTAGAGGAAACAAATCCGGCCATAACGGAAAAGTGCACCAAAGAAGTACAAAATGCTTACCAAACATGTTTTCAATATGTCGAAGAATGGTCTAAAACAAATATTAAGGGAAATAACAGTTTCTAATGGTGTTTTTGACTTCATAGCCAGTAAAATGGGTAGATATTGAAAATTGAGTTGAGTTTTTATCTAAAGAAATGCACGACATTAAAATTGATGACAATTGTCAGTTTGAAGAAATTAGAAACTGAATGTATACTTAAATTCTGATAAATTAGAATAATGGGAAAATCAACATGTTGGAATTGATAAGAGATGAGTGGAAATATTTAACCATTTCGCTGCCGAAGGCAGAAAAAAGAAGTACTTCTCTGGACCCGCGGCTTCTTACCGTGGAGTGTCACGCTGTGCCCAGACGGTTTTAGATACTAAGTCTAATTCGCGAAAAAATTCCTCTAAAATTGACTATTCGTTAGAATATTTTGGACTTTACATATATTATTTAAAATGCATTAAACTTAATATATACGAAAGAAAAAAAGTTTTAATCGAAAATTGTATGTTTTATAAATAAAATTATTACATAAAAAATCTTATGTTTTAAGAAAATACAAAATATACTTACATAAATTTCATACTGTAATGATGTATCATTACATGGAATATTAAGATATAAGAAATGAATCTTATTTTGCGTATGGTATTTTTATAAAAAAAATTCTTCAATACATACTCCAACGTCACATATCTTACACACATATTTTGTCAATTTCTGACGCTTCACGCAAGATTTTGAGCAAAGGGCACATCTTCTTCGTCATTTTTTTCCTTTAATGGACAGATTTGAATCATTTTCACTAACATCACTATCAGATTCATTCATTAATTCGCAAATCTCAGTATCAGATAAATACTTTCTTTTCGTCATGACTGTCGCTACAAATAAAAACCGACCGAACGAAACGAGAGCTGAGAGCATCTACTATAACAAGCCCTAACCCCCATATACATCCATAAATTCTCACTCGAACTTCTAAGAAGCAAGCAAAAAAGAAAAAGCAAACCGAAAGCAAGTGCACCCTTTAAATCATGTCATTACATTTAAAGAGACGCGCCGCAACACGTGCTTTTAACAATTAACCACCTCTTATTAGTCAGAAGTGAAATCCAAGCCCATATCACCAAAATCAACACTCCAAATAACCTATCTATATAGATTTCGAATTATTATGTAACCCCTTATAGTAACATTAATAAAATCAAATAAAACGTTCTCATCAAGCTTTTCTCTACTGATACGTTGGTCTGCAGCAGGCATTCTCGGAGCGTATCTAATGTGATACTCTGGGCACAGGAGAGCAAACGCGAGCGTAACATATGTGATACGCTGGGAGTGAACGGGTAAACCATTTCAAAAATAAACACATTTCATATGAAAATTTAGTTATTCTTGTTGAATTTACGTTGTACTGTCCTGGAACTAATGAAGCAGTAGAAAGAGTTTTTTCAATTGGTAATCATTTTTGTACCAGTGAAAAATCAAGATTCGTTGTTTATACTCTACCTGCAGTACTTACTGTAAAATTCAATATGAAGGATATTTCTTGCTCCGAAATTTCCAATATACTGTTAGAAAATGATATATTGACAAAAAATATTCATTCAGTAGACAAATACTTGTTTAATTAAATAATTAAAAGGGGTGTATATAAAGCATAATTAGTGTATTTTTGTAAGAATTAATAAAATGTTTGATTAATTTATGCTCTTCTTTTTTCTTAAATTTTTTCGTCCTTTTCATTTTATAAAAATTGGTCACCTTAATATTATTCGTATTTAAAATAATTAAATTATAAAAATTTATTTAGTAGAGTTTATTATTCCAAAATTAAAATTTCTCAGTAAAAAGAATACTTCATCAAAAGAACAGTGCATAAAGAACAATCAATGAAACTCCTCGAAGTCTTTGATAAACGCGGGTAACTCGCCCTCAAGATGCCCTTGATATTGTTCTATATTTTCTACCATTGCTTAGTCATTCCATCCCAAACCTATTCATTCGCTTATACAGTTTTATCTGCAGCACAAATAAACGTTTTTTAAATAAATTAAAGTTCGGCGCAGCTTTGCGAAATATGGCCTTTACGCCAATAATAAAAAAAAAACCTATCGCTCGAAGATGTTTAGTAGAATAGGACTCGAACCTGGTATGAACGTTACTCGCAACTAAACTTTCAACTATAAACTATTGACCTACCACTGCCCATGGGAAAAAATTCTACTTGAACATAATAAACTCCCATCCATTCTGAAAAACTTCTTTTAAAACACGTATCAATCCACGAGTTTTCTTTTTTTCACAACAGAACCTGATTTAAAAACTCCTAGAGGAAAAAAATTTCTCAATCCCCCTTCTTTTTTATTCCATAGAATATCCCTAAAAATCCTTCCGCCCTCAAGGAATAAAACTTTTTCCCGCCCTCATCGATCATGGAAGGGATAAGCCCCGCTTAAAGCCCCAGGGCGATGCAGACAATAAAAGTTTTGCCCGGTTTGTTGGTAATCTGATCGATTGCATCTAGGAGCTTTAATTAATTATACTACTTTGAACAGTGTTGCAAACCCATGGGAACGAATCGAATCGATGGTGTTGGGGACAGCGTTGCCACAGTTATGGTTGGCTTCGTGAAAGAGGGGAAATTAGTATGTTTATGGATAATTAAGCAGAATAAATATGAGTTTGGGACGATGTTTAGCAGATGAGAGTTTAGGGGAAATGTTTTTTCCCTTGTTGAATGGGAAATTGTTCAAAGGTGTATAAAAGGTTGTGATGTTGGACTGTACTTGATTTTCCCTTTACTAACCATGGGGATTTTTCTAACCGAATTATTTAAGATAACGTGAGTCCTACAGATTAGATCGAAATCTAAAAGTGTAATAAATATATTTGATAAGATGTGTTCGAAGTGTTTCGAAACTCATGGGGGGAAATTTAAGGGGCGATAGAAAACATCTAAACAAGCAATTTTCATTGTACAATGCATAGGCGGAGACCAAGTGGTGATCCATTAGAAGTTGCTCTAGTAGAAAGCATAAAGCGTGAGTTTATGTTTTCCATTACAGCGCAATATAGCGTTTTATTTATGAGGTACTTGTATTTGAAGACAGATTGCATCGTTATGGTAAATTGTTGTTACCATTAGATGCTATCATCTGTTGAATGGAGCTGAAACAAATATTGATTCATAAGACAATTTTGAGAGATTTGGTAGTCATTTCCCGCAAAATCAAAATTTGATTGCTGCCACGTCGAGTTGTAACCATCGGTGAGACCCATCTGTCCTACAAATCAAGTAAAAATAAAAACGTTGGATTGTTTTTGGTGAATATTTTGCAAAAAAGACGATCTCGTCGATCGAGAAAATGTTTGAGGTGTGAAAGGATTCATGATCAGGAATACGAATAATTGAGGCTTAAGACAGCTAATTATAGTGAGTTATAATGCCTACTAAAACAAACCCTTTTTGATACTACTTGCACCATCTCTTGTAATTTCTAAGTACTTATTGAACGTTTTTTGAACATCAGTGGTCTTACGTTTTCTTAAATTTCGTAAATGGGATACATGGATCAAAATTAATTTATTTTAAATGTATTTCAATAATTACTTTCTTATCATTTGATTATTTTACTTATTGCAATATTTATTTCCTAAATCTTTCACTTAAAGTCAAGATTCCCGTCTACCAGCCATTTTGATTTCATGAACGTAAAGTTAATTCTATAGACCATACATATATATATATACATTCCTCCTCAAATTTATATACTTGTTGTATTTATTTGAATATTACGAAGAGTATTTTTGAAAGAGCAAAAAAAAAAAAAAAAGAAGATTTCGGTGGCATTACGCATTTTTCCACCAATTTTTAAAATTACCTTAAAATATTATTATGGATCAGACAACCCACAAAGAAGCCATTTAAAATAACTTAAATATATTTTAACGTCTATTTTAAAAAGATAAAATAGATTAGGTTGGAGAAAAAGTAGTGTAGAGACTCATTTTCAGGATTAACAGGACATTCACGAAATCCAAATGACTGGTAGATGGAACTCTTTATTTTAATTAAAATTAGACGCATCCCCATTTTTCTTATGTACCCATGGTGTAGGGGTTATCACATCCGTTTTACACGTGCAACGTCTCAGATTCCAAACCTGGTGGGTATAATCCTTACAGAATAAAAAAAATGTGGTTACCGTAGTAGTCGTGAACTGGCTGCCGGCGTTGTTTCTGTCGTCGTGAATTCAAGTCTTGATGCCACTAAAGTCCCGCTGTGTAGCCGGGGTTGATGCACTTTAAATCTGTCGGGGCTCAAAGTCCTCCCGTTGGCGTGGTGGGGAACTTTGGAGAGGAAGGTGCCAGTTCAGGTGTTGTCGTCGTCACTAAACCGAGGTTTAAAATGACTAATTCCATTAACGAAATCTCTTGTATTGCTTCTAAGTGCTACGTTAATGAACAATCAATTATCATCGTATTTTTCTCTATTGTATTCATTACGTTTGTAAAAAGGATTTTAGTATGTTTCCACGAATTATATGTCTTATAACTATGAAAACGATATTTTAAATATTTCACTGTTTATTCTCAAAGGGTAGCTCTTACACGATATTTAAGAATTATTTTCAAAAAAAAAACACACACACACACACACACACAACTTAAAAATAATTTCTATAGAATCAACATTTTTTTAATTTGATTACCTTATAAATATTTGATAATAAAGACTGTAAATATTTTACTATCATATTATATATCATCGCTGAAGCATACTGGAGTGCTTAGATATCGTATTTCAAAGTTGAAGCCCAATTTCTTTTGTTACAAAATGACCCCAACGCATTAAATGGTATCATCTAAACTGGAAGTAAATATTTTGCAAAAGAAAAAACTCTGAAGTATAAACAACACTATTCGAAAAAATCAAATATATGCTTCGCATTTTTTTTACCTAAATCAAATCGCATGTCCGTCCTACGCTATAAATAGAAATTTGGAATAAAGTGGCTTTTTTTTTACTGGCGACGAACCTCAAAATTAAGAACAGAGCACGTGTTAAAAGATATACCCATGTATTTATTAAAGAAGAGATCCCATTAAAAACGTTTTGTAAGAAAATTACACTCTGTGAAAGCAATTATATATCGTTGAAAATTAATTACTGATCAACTTACTCACAAACTTTTGTAATATTCAGTGTAATTATTTTTGGGGGATAATAACCATTGTTGAACCATAAACTGAAACAATTTCTCAATTTTCTTTAATATTACTTTGATTAGCCAGATATATACAAGTCTTCTGATGTGGTCGCGTTCGCCGAGTGGACATGGACTCGTCAACTCGCGACCGACATTATCTCCGTGGGTTCGGACCGAAATCGAGGGTTCAAATCCTAATACCACTAAGACTGGGTGATTCAGATTAAATATGTTTAAGTTCCGAGTCGTTTTTTGGGCGTGATGTGGGATACATAAGATTTTAACTCTATTATTTTTGCATTATTTATCGATCATTGTATTTTTATCTATGTTTTGATCTTAATGCATATTAAAATATAAAAAAAGAGAAATTTTAAGCAAATATCTGGCGGGACTTAACCTAATTTGGTTCTTGCATCATAAAACCATATATAATATTTATATAACCCCCGGCGATAGTCGAATTGTCATGATCGCGAGATCGTGACCAGCCTCGTTTTCGTCGAGTCCTATGTTCGAGTTCTGACACTACTAAAGACCGTCAGTGGTTAAATCTACAGAGGCTTCAAGTCCTCCCGTTGGCGTTTTGTGGAAATTTAGGGAGAGAATGCCGGCTCATTCGTCGTCCTCGTCACTTGCCTTAGCTCAGAATTACGAGGTCCGAAACCAATGTCCCTTATGTTGCTTCTAAGTACTACTTAAAAAATTATCAATGAATCAAGGTCATTCTTTGATTTACATGGTAGATATGTCCTTCGAAAAAATTCGTGCGCACTGAAACCATATAAAAGGACGTAAGGATCGCATGAGAAAAAAAAAAGTGCTTAATTCATTAATTTTTAGAGATATTCACTTCATTTATATTTTAAATTTAATTTTGAAAATGAAAAATAATCACAAATTAATGATATTCGGTACAAATAATATTGAAAAACAAACACAAATGAACAATATTTTTGGTACAAATTATAAAAAAATTAAGTAGTTCTATGCAAAGTTTTGCAGATTTAGTCATCCAAAGTGCGCTTTTCTCAATAATTACTATTAAATTACTCAATTAAATATAAGAATTAAAGTAAACGATGAAATATCGAGAAGTGGACAATAGTAAACTTTTCCGATATTGAAATTAAAGGAAACGATAAATTATTAAATTGAATATATTTAAGCTAACTGAATTGTAAGCTAAATGTAATTATAACTGAAGCAAACGATAAAAAAAATTAAAAACTGATCTGATATGTCAAAATTGATCTAAGTAAAACAATAGCCCCTTGGGAGGCTATTAAACATACACAAATTCCTTACAAATTGAAGTAATAAAAAAAAAAAAAAAAAAAAAAAAAAAAAAAACTTCATAGCAACTACGAGTTAAAAATCGGAACTAAAACATAGCTTATACTCCTTTTTAGAATTTCGAAAATGTAGGATTCTTTTCTTTGGAACATCACTATAGTGCAGGAGCAACATCACTATATATCCGAGTCACTAACAGAATATTCACCGACGTTTCTCGTTTGTACCATTTCTCTAATTGAGATGTTGATTACATCTTACATTTCTTTAATCATAGCTTATTTATTTTTGTTTGATTTAAAAGCAGATAAATACCAATACTCATTTATAGTATAATACAAAACAAAATCAAAATATCCCTCTCCCCGTTCTTTTTGGTTTTTATTTAACAATCGCATAATCGCAAAGCCGAGTAAACTAAATACCGTCTAAAATGAGGCATTGTTGAAGTAGATGTATAGAATTGTAACGAAAATTCTTTTATATCTTCAATTCGACATGTATTTTTACAAAAACTCTGAATACATTAAAAATCCTTATTCGCCCAGTAACGAATTGACGTCGTCAGATGTATCAGACATAATCACTTAAAAAAGTTTACTTTCAAAATGTTTTTACCAAATTTATTCTATTATCAGTAACTTACATTTCAATAAATTAATAATGGGTAGAGCTTACTTAATCGCATCCTAAATCAAATATCATAATGGAGAATTCTACTCAATGATTTCAAGCAGTTTTAAGAATTTACTGTGTCCGAGCTAAGAAAACACAAAATCTCTCGTCTCACAGTTGCTTGATCCAATATAGTGATTATATCACTCTCGCTAATTCCTCTATCTCCCCCATTTCGAATTCCCCTACTATCTCCAATTTTTTATAAGCTTTTATTTAACTTGTTATGTTCACATGCATGCATGTCTTTCCGTACAAAATTCGTGCTCAAATTTTGACCCACTTCCTATCATCTAATAGAGTAGAAATTCTGCGTATACGTATAACTCCGACAACAATACAATACTTATGGTATGCTCAAGCACTGACCGACTTTGGGGTAAAAGGGCTTTAGCCTCTGGCCTTGATTTTGTTACTGAAACCCACTTCCTCTCATACGGTCGTGCTGAAATTCTGCATACATTCCGATTATAATACATTACTATGATATGCTCAAGAAGTGACGGAGAAGGAAAGAGCAGACTAGATCCTCGTGCCTTGCAATAGGTACTCGAATATCAACCCACTTCCTATCATCTGATCGAGCTGAAATTTTCATACACTTATAACTGCGATGACAATAGCATACTTTGGTATGCTCAAGTAGTGACGGACTTAAGGGAGCCCGGGTCCTTCACTTACAATTCCGATTACAAGTATGCTTCCAGACTAAACAAATTATATAAATATAAGTAAAAAAATTTAGTAAAATTTTTACTTATAAAAAGGGTCTAAAAGGAAAAAATTCTTACTTAAAATAATATATAATTTATAAAATCTTAATGCGGTAATACTTCTTTTTATGTCATATACAAACTAGCAGCTATGCTACTTTATTTGTCGATAATTAACCTAGTAGATATCTTAGCAAAGAGAGTAAAGCTTTTATAAATTGCTTATTATTTTACATTCAAAAATATTTCTATATTTTTAGCCCTTTTCCAATAAAACCATTTTTTTTTTAAAAAAAAAATAATTACATATATCTATTCTACCTTATACACTAAACTTTTTATAAAATAATGCTAATTTACTTAAGTCATTGTTTTATCATAAGACAAGTGTCTCATATCCAGTAGTAAAGTAACCCCGTAGAATAGTTAAAGGGAAATGTGCGTGGGAAAACCTCTTCGGATTCTTATAAGAAGTCAAACTTTATACAGAGATACAATAGTCATTTTCTCAAGACCTTTTCTTAACATATGAAATTTTTACAGGTTTCTACTAATACAATTACTAATGTTTAAGCATTTTAACTGAAAACAACTAAATTTGCCCATATTGCCTCTAAAATATTTTTTAAAAAACTGTTTATTATGTTTTATTTAAGAATTTTGCAAATACCAGAATACGGTGTTGTTAAATTATGGTTTTTTTTTTTTTTTTTTTTTTTCAAAAGATGAGCTCCAAATACAGCTGAATGTTATTAACCATCATTACTCTATTTCTCCTTCCGAAACATCATTTTATTATAAAATATAAATTCATGTTCTATTTGTCCTTATTTATCTTAGTAATTTTACTAACCACTTTTTTTTTCTTTTCTAGAATTTGAAAAATCAGATAATGACAACCAACGTTTGGGTCAACCAGGTAAGATAACCCTACGACTAATACATTTATAATAGATTTCTTACAAGATACATTTTACGCCGAAGAACTCCCCTTATAGGAGGATGGCTCAAAAAGTATATGTGTTAAGGGTGAAAAGGATGTTAGGAATCGGAAACGGGGAATGGAGTAACTCACTGCAGTATTGTTCAACAATCGCTTTTCCCTTTTCTTAGAAGTCCCGAGTAGGAGACACCATTCGTATCTCAGAAAATTGTCCCCCTAATTTTTTGGCCGTCTTCGCCTTCTTACCAGCAGATTAACCGGAAACAACCCACTGTTTTGAACGTTGTTTGTTTCCGGTGAGTAATGATGAATCCAGGTGTCACAGACGCTATCTAAATTTTAATTTGAGCTAGTAAATTAAAAATAACCGATGAATCAATATCAAATATGTATTAACTTCATTTTGATAAAAAGCAGTACTCGATGGTACACCAGCTTTCCGTAGCAACGTAATCTGCCGACAAAAACAAGTACTTTTTGAACCAATCTTGTTGAGGGAAAAATGCTTTAAGTGGAATCTAAGCTTTTCTTTTGGCGGTCGTCAAAATCGAACCGCACATGGCCGAGTCACGTGACATTTTCTTTATCCGTTCTTGCCCCTCGAGTCGACTGCGGATCTCTTAGTTGGGCCGCGGCCATCGTTCGTATCGGACTTTGCAACTGCAGCGAGTTGGAAAATTTAGTGCTTTAAAAGGGTACCGCGTTAATGTGAAATTTCTTCTGAAATCTGGAAATTCCACCTCAGAAATTCTTTTTTTGTTAAAAGAATTATTTGGTGATGAAGGCTAATCACGCTCGAAGTTTCCTGAGTTATTTAAGCTGTTCGAAGAAGAGATTGGTAGTAACCCATGTCTAGGACAACTTCCCATGTCGGCGAAGGACAAAAACATTGAAAAAAATCAGTTCTGATCCGAAAAGACCGTCGTTCGCGTATTGGTTCAGTTTCTGAAACCATAGGAATCGACAAAGAATTTGTTCGGCAGATTTTGAGCAAATTTTGGAACAGGATTCTTCATCAGGACGACGTATCGGCCCATAGTGCATTGTCTATCGAGACGTTTTGAGGCAAGATTAGGATCCTTATGTTGGAATATCATCTCTATTCACTCGACCTTACTGTGGAACTTTTTACTGTTCCCTAAGGTGAAATCAGCACTGAAAGGAACGAGATTTAAGAAAGTTCCAGATGTAACAGAAAAAGCGAGGGAGACCATGAACATTCTTTCATAAAATGACTCCCTGCACTGCTTTGTGCAAAGGAAAATTTGCATGGAGAAGTGTATGGATCTTGGAGGGGAGTATAATGAAGGAGATAGCGTTAAGATTGTGAAGAATAAAAAAATAAATAAAAGCATCAAGGCTCGGCGGAAACAACACTGGCCACGAATCCGCAACCATGGTCACTAGGCTGCCACATCCTCATGATAATATTGAAATCGATGTACGGGAAAGAAAGTGAAGCAGCTACTAAAAATGAAGCGCTCACATGATTCGTTGACTTGAAACCGTCAGTTAAATACTTGTACATTCAAATTAAAATAAAAAATTTAAGAAACTGTTATCACTTTGTTTCTTCATAATTAAAATGAGGCCGGTTGATACGCTCGGCACGGTTCAAAACCCCCTCAGGTCGACACTGCATTCTCAAATATCGTAATCACTTATTTATCTCTCTCCACTCATAATTAACTGAAATTATCAAATCAGTTTTCTAAGACTTAAACTAGCTCAAAACCTAATGTCTCCGAACGAAACAACAAAACAAATCCAATCGAGAATTCCATTTATTCAACAATATACTGAACAAAACAAATAAAAATTGAGACTAAATCAAACAATTCGCCTCCAACTTATCTACAAACGATATCCCACATTTTCAAGATTATCCATTTTTATAACTAGGAGAATTTATTCCTTTCACTTGTTTACCTCAAAAGTATTGCAATAAATTATTTCCCCCTATTTTTTTTTCTTCCGCTAGCCTCTCAATTTCCCCACACCAGGTCAACCAAATTTTAATTAAGACTAATAGACAATCCGAATTAATACCCTTTTCCCAAATTTCATACATAAATCGCTTGATTCGCATAATAAAAGGAAACGAAACATCGATTAGATAAAACTCATAGCAAACAATCTCAACATATCTCGTTTTGCACAGTTTATTAAAACTATTTAAGGCTCCCCACCTGCCGAATATTTTGCCCTCGGGGGCTTGCGTTCTAATGGCAAGTACGGGAATCATAACCCCGAGATATTCTAGTGATCATTTTCTTTCCCAAAGGGTTTGCTGTCTTTGGTAAACACGGATGACGTGTCCTTGGCTTACTCTTGCGAATCGTGTCTATATTCAACAATCTCCTTTTTATCAACCAATTTTTACCTTTTTCTTCCTTTTTACTTGTCTAGACTAATTTATTGTTAGTTTAAACAAATGTTGTGCGCAATTTAGCCAAATTTAGCTCTTGTGCCCTAAACACCAACTTCCACTCCACTCCCACTGAGCATTTTGATTTCATGAACATAATTTTAATCCTATGGAATTTCTATGTGCTTTCTCCAACTTTTGTATTAATTTGAATGGAATGAAGTACACATTCAGAGAAACAAAAAAAATAATAAAGGTTTCTTTGGAATTAAATTTTTCCCATGATTTTTAAAAATATTTTACGACTATTTTAATTATTGGTTTGTGGGATTTCATATCTTTAAAAACTATTTTTAAGTATTTTCAAAAATTGGGTGAACATGTGGTTCCGCAGCAGCATTCGTCTTTCGAGTACATTTTTTTACATTTAAATTTTAAAGATACAATTCCTCCTCTGAATTCCAATTTAATTCTAGTTGACCTTTGCCACCAATATTTCATATCTTTTGTTTACGTATAAATTAAAAAACCCTTTTCTCCCAAGTCGAAACACATCGTGTGAGGTGATTTAGCAAGATTTCTCTAATTCTTCCCCGTACCATTTAGCTCGACGAAATGCGAGCCCAAATGGTAAGAGACTGCGCGTGGTAAACAGACCAAAGTGATGCTCGAATACAGTTACAATATAATTAAAACGTTATATGCAAAGTTTTGCAAAGAACATATTTTGCCACTCAAAGTGCGCTTGTTTTATAATTATTAGTAAATTACTCAATTAAATATAAGAACTAAAGTAAAGGATAAAATATCGAAAAATAGACAATAGTGAACTTTTCCGATATTCAAATCAAAGGAAACAATAAATTGTTAAATCGAATATTATATCAGCTACAAGTAATTAAAATTAAAAAAAGCGATAAATTATTAAATTGTATATATTTAAGCTAAATGTAATTAAAATTGAAGCAAACGATAAAAAAAATGAAAAATGATATGGTAGGCCAAAAGTGATCCCCTTAAAAAAAATACCCCCTTAGATGGCTAAAAAAATGGCTGCCTCACAGCTGTCTTAAATTCTGAATAACGATATTTATTTTCAGTCATATCTTGATTACAGTTTACATATGATTTAGGATAACACATAAATCGATACGTAAAAACACTTAATTTTTATATTTGTTTCACTTTAATCCAATAAAAAAATTGGGGGAAATTTATTACAACATATTTTTGAAAATTGAGTTCATTAGGGGTGAAAGCAGATATCAGACATATAGCATATATTTTATTTCAATCCAATAAGAAATTCAGGGGATATTTAGGATGATGTATTTTTGAAAATTAAGTTCGTTACTGGTGAAAGCTGATGTAAAAAAGGTACGCAAAATCCAGATAATTTTTTGAAAAGTGGCCATGTACGAAATTTATAGGATTTTGGAAACAATAGCTCCTTGGTTGGCTAATAAATGTAAATACCTGTGAAATAGTCATTTGTTTTACGCGATACAGCTCTTGTGGAAGTAAACAGTAATTAAATTTTTCTCTTTTATATATACGTATTATAAATTTATTATATTTCATAATAAATGACAAATAACAGTTTAAAACTGTATTTCATAAATAAAAAGCAATACTTAAATAGAAATAATATTGTTCTCAGCGTCTGCAAGTATGTCTTTGTTCTAAGAATGTATTAATACCATGCTTAAAAATAAATAGTATATGATAAACTGTTATCATAATTATAGACTGCTGTGACTCTTCTCTCTTCAACAACTACGCCAGGAGTTAAAACGCCTTAATAACCAGCAAACAAAATTAACAACTGACATTCCCCTCTAGTTACGGTGTTGAAAACTGTAGCACCGAAGTGGTGACCTAGAACTCGAATACTAGATGGCAGCACAGCCTAGAGCAACAGGTTGCATATGTCCCCGATGTAAAACACTTGCCTCTGTATGACTAACTAAAATAATCTCACATAAATCACAACTAGTGATATACCGACTACGGCACACTTGTCGACAAGTTCCGCCTCTCAACTAGAGACAGCTGATAACGACGGATGAGAACTATTCAAAGTAAAACTCAATATATCAGGTTGGGGTGTACAAGGTGGCCATAATTAAACTGGCAGTGCTCAGAGTGTTTCCTGTAGCACGATCTAATTGAGAGAATTGCGCCAAATGCAGAAAAAAGATTAAACAAGACTAGGAACGAAGAATTCCGGGGGGGGGGATTAGTTTCAAAAGTCAGTACTACGTCAATAGTGTAATTAAAAAGAGAGTTTTAAAAAATGCAGAATCAGCACTGAAATAAAATTGCTTTTTATTTAGCAAATTTAACCATTTGATTGAAGTTTAATACAGCAACATTTTTTTTTAAAAAAAGCGAAAAATTTTCATTAACATTAATAAAATATTTTTATCTGCAACTTCATTTACTGAGTCCCAAAGAAATTAGGAGAAGAAGAATAAGTTCTTTATTCAAATTTCATGTTACATCCTTTTGCACAATTCCAGCTTCTAAGACTTTCAAAAGCATTGTGTTACTTTTCGAAACAATTGGATTAAAAGTTACGTGAAAAGTTACGTTTTTTGTTAGCCAAGCACCCGTTACTTGTCAATATTTTTTTATTTCAACCAGTGCGTGAGCAACTCTTTGTGCCTTTAGAAAGAATAAAAATGCGCAAAGGTAACAGTCCTGTGTCAGTTAATGACTCTCTGAAGTTTATTCAGGCAGTGGACGATTGTCGACAGAGCACAAGAATATATTTCTACCTGTTATATTGAAGGATAACATGTCACAAACTGAACGGGATATTCATGTAGACATGTTTCTTTCTGCAGTCGTGAATGTTTAGCACAGAATGCTAATATGTGGTCCACAAAAATGGTGGCTACATTGAAGCTGATTTGAACGTGCTAAATAAAAGGTAGTTTTATTTCAGTGTAGATTCTGCATTTTTTAAAACTCTCTTTTCAATAACACAGCGCCAAATATTCCCTTAGTGGTGACTTTGGAGCAAATTGTTTTCGAAGAATCCTTCTTCCCACGTCTTGTTTAATTTTTCTACTATATTTAGCGGTAAATTATATCACGCTACAGAATATTCTGATCTCTGTCAATTGAATTATGGTCACCCTGTGTATCAATGACAGTAACAGCTTTAAAAGTGACCTTCTTTACAAATATCAGTTCGAATATTTCACCTCGTATCATCACGATGATATTAGAGGGGGAGTATGCAGCGGCTCTCTTCAACAATGACGCCAAAAGATAAAACACCTTTAACCAGCCCGAGAGGAATATCAGATTTAGCCTTGTTAAAAGGGCACAGCAGAAAGCAACCGGTTAATTTTTCTTCGGACTCAGAGGTCAAAGGTTCGAAAAAGGCGCTGGCAATGAAGGTCAACAACTCTCACCCCCTCCAAGTGATAGAAAAACTTCTAACCCCAAAAGACTGAATACATTTAAAACATTCAGCATAAAAGCAAATAGTTTTATTGCATGAAATGCTTACCATGAATTTCATAATCTAATAGAAAAATACTTACACGAATTCTAAAAATTAATCCCTTCCTGATTCGAAGGTTTATGTTTGTTTCAGTTTTCGTTCCACGAATCTGACTCGTGCTATTTATGATTCGGTCAAAATTTCTATCTCGAGTCAGATTCGTTAAAGTACGGAAGGAAATTAATATGGCACGTTCGGGGCCATGCCATGGCAGATTAACGTTCTTGCCAAATTTTTTTCGTTTTATAATGGGTCAAAGAATTTTTTCAGGGATACCAAGCAATATAATTCGCAATTTGTATCATAGAATGATATATTATATATGATTTATATTTCAAATGTATGCATATTCGGAATGTAAAAAAGAAGAAAAAAGTTAGACCATTTTGATTTTACAAAATCAGTCGGCTGCGCGAGGCTTTGTAAGCTCATGCCGCTTAAAACCTCCTCGAGCAGGTCCTATCTCAAAGCTTCTTGCTGCATTCCTCGCATTTCACGCAGCGTAATGAATCAAAATGGACGAGCACCATTTTAAATGGTTGACTGTTTTTTAATTAAGCATCTCACACGAGGGCAACTGGCAACGGATCTCGTACTTCACACTGCCCAAACAGGAGAACTTTGATCCTCGACAACTTTAATGTGCATCAGCACATGGTAGGCCTCTAGTAGTATAAGGACTCAACCCCACGACTCGACATACCCAACGCCAGCAGGAAGCTCACTACGATGACTTTTTTTAGTTTTTATTAACGTCGCACTGAAGCAACACGAAGGCTGTTAGCGACGGACCTCGTAATTTTGAACCTCGGTCAAGTGACGAGGACGATACTTGAGCTATCACCCCCTTTTCTAATTTCCACACCACGCTAACAGGAGGACTTTGGGCTCCGACAGATTTAACGTGCATCATCCCCGGCAACATGGTGGGTCTGTAGCGTCTAAGGCTCGAACCCGCGACTCAACGAAAGCCGACAGCCACGAATCCGAAACCATGACCACTAGGCTACAGAGGCCACTCACTACGATGACTATTCGTCTACTAAGGCCACGCCATTTTAAATGGAAACATTTGCAATCATTACATGAAATTGTATTACTTTACCTAAAGTTTTTATTTGCGCGTTCTCTCTCTCTCTGAAATAAAAAAAAGCGTATAAATATACAGCGTTATTCAAAATGGTTCATCCGATTTCAAAATTCCATATCTTCAAAAATAAACGATGCAGAATAATAATAGTTTGAAAATAAGAAAGTTCGGTACAACTTTCTTTAGTTGCATGTATAATGTCAATTCAATAAGTAAATTTCTGCTCAATTCGCTGTAAAGTGTCAGAGATAGAGATTGCACAGCGATAGAAATCCATCGTTTAAGTTCACATAAATTTGTGGGTAATGGAGACGTATATATTTTATCTGTAACAAACCACCAAAGGAAGAAATCCCATGTGGCCATAACATGTTAATTAAGTGGTCAGTGTTGTGTAACATCAAGTCTCCTGTAACCGACCCAACAGCGAGGTAGCTCCACGAAAGCTTCTGAAACTGCTTTCATGAAATAGCTTTAATAAAAACACACGAGAGCAGCCTATTTTTTCAAAATATAAAACTTCCACAATGTATTTATGTATTACTTATCATTCTGTGTCGTTTATTTTTGAAAATATGGAATTTTAAAATCGGATAAATCATTTTGAATAACCCTGTATTTGTAGCGATATAAAGTTTAGGCTAGACAAAAAAAAAAAGATCAGTTTGAATGAGACTTACAGAAATAAAAGTTTCCCTTAAGCAATGCATACGAAAATTGCTTGCTCACAATTCTTTTCATTTCTCGTTCAGAAAATCACAAATGTCAGAAAAGAAATTCCAACCTTTTCCGACAGATCTGATGAAATTTTTTGCATTCACTTTTGTTCCATTTCGAATCTTTTTTTCTTCTTAAAAGATGTCACGAGAAATGCTTGGAACTTCTACTCCATCGGATAGTCTCAACAGAAAAGGCAGCCCAAGTGCACTTTCTTCGCGTTGTTTTGAATGCGCTCTCTCAATTGCATTTTCTTCTCCAGAAATCGATATTATTACAAATGCGAGCCCCCCCTTTATCCTCCCCCTTCTGCGTCTACTTCCGAACTTCTCGAGTTGCATTATTGTATTACAGAAAGACGCTTCGATGAAAAATTAAATTCGGAAAAAGCGGAGGAATTCTTTCTATTTTTCTCAATATGTTATATCTGAAGGATTTTCATTCCTCACCTGAGGTAGGGTGCATTGTTTGAATAAATAAGCAATATTTTCGATGTAAACTTTGTTGCTTTGTATTATAAAGGGGGTGAATTTATTTTATCTTCAACAACGATAACAGAAATTAGTTCATCTTAATAACAAACCTGACAGGAAATTTCTTTACCGTTTGAATATTTAAAGCGTCAAAAAGAAGTCCGATAGAATTTTTTGGGGGGGACCTAAAGATTAGGAGCTCTCGAATCACCCTGTCAACAAAAAGCACATTCACGCCTAAGTGACAGCGCCGCCTAGAACTATAGGTTGCATATACCCTCGACGCAAATTTGCGGCTGTGTTCTAAGACACTCACAAATAAATCCCAACTAATTATATATCGGCAACAGCACATGAGTTAAATATATATAAGCCATCTCACCTAAACTCTGCCTATACGTCAATATGAACTATCCAAGGGACACTCAATACAACTAAGAGGGGTTGTATATCAATTGCAGGAATGTCTAGAAGATTGGTTGTTCATAAAGACATTCAAACTGATGGTAAAATCATCACAGGTCAAGAGCTGGAAGAACGCTCTTTTCTAAAATATCGACCATAAAGTTCTTCGTATCATCATGATGATATTGGAGAGATATTTTACAATTTTTCTTTTCAAAAATGACGGCGGAAGTTAAATGTCTTTCATACCAGCAAGAAGCCCCTCATACTATCGAAAACATGCCCGCCTGCCAAAATTTCAAATCTCTGCAACATTCAGTTAAAACTCGGTGTTTTTACTGCAAAACTATCGTTAACGCAGCGGTGGCATTCTTTAACAGTAATGCCTGAATTTAAAACGCGGCTTAATAACTAGCCCACCAAGGACGTCTCTTTTGATCTAGTTGATAAAGGTGCATTAAAAAACGACCAATCAACTTATCCTCGGACAAAGTAGTGGAGGGTCCAATACACCGCCGGCACTTCTAGGTCAACCAACTGTTCTTACCTTTCACAGGGTCCAAAAAAACAGCCGCTGAAGTGGGCACCCAAAATTTGAATCCTAGATAGCAACAAAGTCTGAACTATTCGTAACATATATCGCCGACGTGAAACATTTGCCTCAGCGTGTCTAATTAAGACAAACCACACATGAATTACAACTTCTGATACATCGGCTACGGCGCACGTGTCGACGAGATTCGAAACTCAACCAAAGGTAGATGATGACGACAAATAGAAACAGTACAAAACGTAACTCAGTACAACAAGGAGGGAATGTATATCAATTGCAGTTATGGCTGGAAAAACGAACTTCACAACAAATATCATTCAGAAGGTTTCTCTTCGTACTATCATTACGATGATGTTGTTTTATAAATAAAAATATTATTTATGAATTCATTGACAATATATTTAGATTATTAATTTTTTAAAAAAAAATCTTATACTTTTTTAAATAATTAGGAAAAAAGTTTGGATCGAGCCCGATTCAGCTGGCCAGCATGCAAGCGCTCTTCGGACTTGACTGTGCCATGGCTATTAGGACATGAAAATTAACTAACACATAAGCTGCACTATAAACCTTGTGATCGTGGTCGCGGTATTGTGGTCGGTATTGTTTTCGTATCGAGAGTTCGATCCCTGATACCACTAAAGACTCGCCGTGTTGCGGGGCTGATGCACATTAAATCAGGTTGAGGTCCCAAGCCCTCCCGTTGGCGTGGTGTGGATCTTTAAGAGGGAGGTGCCAGTTCAAGTGTTGTTATCATCCCTTGAATAAAGCTCAAAATTATGATATTCATCGACAATAGCCCTTTTGTTGCTTCTCAGTCCGACGTTAATAAACAAAACAAAAAAATCGCAGTATCTAACTTTCGTAAGAGGACATATTTTTGGTGTATTACAACGGTAATAAGTTTCTTCCTCAACTGAATTTCCCAACTCCTGCCTTCCCTTTTGGATTCAGTATACATCCAGATGTCACGTTCAATTTCTTTTTGCCAGTTAAATATGTCCGGCATTTACGCCTAACATAATTAGGAAGCACGAAGTATGGCATGAAATGTCTTATTGTCATAGAAAAACAATGCATGGCTAATCCATAGCTGCTTCAACTCTTAGAGAAAAGAAAATGTAATTTAGTTTGTTCCTTGTTCATCTACCAAAGCAAAAGTTCTCTCAACAACGGCTATATAGTTCAATACATTTTGAAGTAATTAAAAGCAATTTACTACCACTGTATTACACTATCACAAATATATATATATATATATATATACTAGTGTTCGAAATTAAGAGAATTTGCATATTTTGTCGAATTTCATGAAAAGACTTGAACGAAATGTAAAAATACTGCTTAAAATCAAAGATGCAAATCTTGTACGAAGAATATGCATATGTATACGAGTGGGGAGAGGCGGAAATAGTCGTAAAACAGGATTTATAAGCGCGCGTGCTAAAATCCGAATTTCTTGGTATTTTTTTTGCAGTAATCGCTTAAATTAAACGTTTATAGGATGAAATGGCGAATTGCGGGTGTGCTAGAAGCAGGCCAGACTCAAATCCAGATTTGCTGGAATTTGATTTAACTCCGAGGGTCGCGTCCAACTAATGGAAGAAGTTTTAGGATACCGGATCCGTAGAGAGAAAGTCTGGACAAGATTGTCAAAGAGCTACGACAGCCAGAGAAGATAGCCATTTGCCTACTATGGCAAGGAGTAACAGGGATACTACAGCTTCTTAGGTCTCTCATGAGTTATGCGGTCACAGGAATCAGAGTTTCAAGGGTGATTGTTTGCAAAAGACTTCATGAGAGAGGGCTGTTTGAAAGAAGATCTGTTATTTTAGTCCCGATCAGTTCTGCGAACCGGAGAGTCCACTTAAAATTATGCTAAAATCATACAGATTGGAGCATGGATCAATGGGTAACCGTTCTCTTCACTTATGAGTTCCGGTTCAGCCTAATCAGTGGTTCTCGCCGTACTTTCATATGGAGAGAACCAGGGACTCGCATCTGCTCTCCAATATCCGAGAAATCGATCATAACGTCAGCGGAGGATAGATGATTTGGGTAGGCATCATGTTGGATGAGCGCACACACCTCCGTGTTTTTGAAAGACGCATTGTATTAATGAGAGGTATAAAGATGAGGTCTTGGAGCCTTATGTTTGCTTTTTCAGGGTTGCAATTGGTCCTGATTTTCTTTCAATGGATGGCAACGAGACGCCACATAGAGCTCATCTGGTCGACGAATTTTTGGAAAGAGAGGATATTCGCCGGATGGATTGTCCATCCAGATCTCCAGACTATAACCCTATAGAACATGCCTGGAACGCTCTGGGGAGGGCAATTGCAATTTACACCACCCTCCAGAAACAGCATAAATGAATGAGTGGGGCCAATTGCCACAGGAACTCATAAACTCCATTATTGCCAGAATAAAATTGCAGTGCAAAGCCTGTATATCTGTAAAAGAAGACCACACCTCCTATTAACCCATTTTTAGGTTCTATTCTGCAACTGCTGTTTCATACCTTATGACTCTGATGAGAGTTATGCACGATCATGGGTGTGTATTATAACTGTTGAATGATTATTTTTTGTAATATATCAACCCTATGTATAAACCAAATTTCATTAAAATATTTCCAGTAGTTCCAGAGATAATCGACCAAATTGGAAAATTCTCTTAATTTTGATCCCCAGTGTGTGTGGGGGGGGGTTGAATCTGTCGACAAGACTTCTGGTGTTCCGGAGTCTAGGGGAAAAGTTCGGTGTTGGCATTTACCAGTTCAATGATAAGGCTCGGAGTTGAAACATTACTTTTATTTATGGATAGGCGAGATGAAGAATATTTACAATATTACTATATACAAGTCATTTTGATTTTCAGAACTAGTTCCTGGGAGAAAGATAGATGGAAGCCCAATTTTAAAGCATATCGGCGATGGGCATTGGAACGCTTTGGCGTACGGAGTTTATCTACATCGGGAGAAGAGAGGAGAAGAGGAAGAAGAGGGAGCTAACGCTTCTCAGTTTTGTTCAGAAATAGGAGGCGCTGCTTGAGCTATCATATGTGCTGATTCTTGGTGCCATTTGTAGAGAAACTATGGAACTAGTTTTATAATATCATTGAAAAAACAGTTAAATTGGTAATTAGCTGGAAAATCTTACAGAGTTTGACCCCTCCAAATAGACGTGGGTCTCCAGGTAAACTGGAATTTGAGAACCTTCACTAAATATATTCATACTTTTCCAAAGTAACTAATAACATAAAAATAGAAAAAAGTGAATTTCGAAACTTTTTAGTATTTTACATGGATCAAAATATGTAATCAATCTTTGAAACACTTTATCATATAGGAATGATAAAAATACTTATATAAAGCAACATAAAATATAAATAAGCAAACATAGAAAATGTAAATAACACAAGATAATATCGAGTACATGAAAAGAAAATAACATAGCATAAAATTAAATCAAATGACCTTCACCAAATAATATCTATCTACGTTTGATATTTAAATGGTGTTAATAGAATCAGTTTTTTATCTGTCTGATTTTCGGATTTTATTTCTTCTATGTTCTTCTTGCCATCTTTTCTTTGTAATTCTGTTTTTCTTCTATATTTTTAAAAGCGTAAGACTGGATCTTCAGACAATACTTTCCTTAACTTTTCGAATGTTTCTTTCTGTTGCGTTCTATAAACACATTGATTTTCTTTCCTTGTGAGGTCACTTAACGGTTTCGCAATTTTCGAGTAATATTTGATGTATTTTTGGAAATATCCTGTTAATCCTAGAAAACTTTGTACTTTCTTCACGGTCGTTGGATCTGGAAACTTTGCAACTGCTAATGTCTTTACGACTGAGGACTTGATGATTCTATTATCTTCTATGTGACCTAAAAATTCAACTTTCGGCATTAGGAACTGACACTTCTTGAATTTTATCTCCAGACCATATTTCTTTGCAACTTCGAACATAATTTTAAGTTTTTGGAGTCTTACCATTTCATCTTTTGCTGGAACAATAAGATCATCCATATAGCTTACTAAAATTCTTTTACGTGTTAGGTCTCTGAAAATTCTTGTGACAAATCTTTGAAAAACGCTTGGGCTCGTGCTTAACCCAAAAGGAACTTTATTGAACTCGAACTGTCCATCTGGAACGATAAAAGACGTGAATTTTCTGCAATTTTCATCAACGCTGACAGGGAAAAAACCATTTCGTAAATCTGACGTGGAGTAAACTTTTGCATCTTGTAGCATATCTAAAACATCATCGATAAGAGGTAAAGGAAATTTATCTTTCACTAGCTTCTATTTGAGTTTTCGGTAATCGACGTACATTCTCGAAGTTCCATCTTTTTTTTTTTTTTTTTTTGACCATTACGATTGAACTGGCGTATTCTGATGAGCTTGGGCGTATGATGCCTTCTTTGAGTCATACTTCTATGTGTTTATTTACTTCTTCTCTTTCCGTAAATGTTAATCGGTGTGGTGATTGACAAACTGGTTCATCATCCTTCAAAATAATTTGCATGGTGACATCGGCGCTTGTCGTCTTTTCAGGCTTGTAACTTCCTATCATTTCCGTAAGTTCTTTTTTGATCTCAGGCTCTCCTATGTGAATCAGTTCTACTTTTTCGACGTTTTCCGCTAGTATCTGCATCAGGAATGCTTGATTTTCATATTTAACAAATTCTACATCATTCTTCGTGAAGTTGACTGATGCTCATTCTAAAATACCTGAGCCTATGACTGCTTCGAACTTCAGTTTTGCTGTAAGTACTACATGCCAAGTCAATGTATACTTTTCTCCATCCATTTGAAATTCTTATTCGAAAGATCCTATCGTAGTGATTTGAGATTGTTTAAGCGAAACGCTGAAATTATCTCATGTAAATATCAGAATGATTATGTTCTCTGAAGGAGAAAATTTAATTACTTATGCATTTATTCATTTAGGCGTCAGCGGTCGCGGACTGATTTGAAATACGAATCACATATCAATTTATACACACACAATAATATAAAAAAGACACTCCTAGATTTTGAATTCAAGTATCCCAATATATATATATATATAAATGCACTTGGAAAGAAAATGATACGTTTACTTCACTTTTGCTTTACAATGTTTCGACAGATTATCCGAAAGAAGAAAAAAATGTCTTTTTCAGTACCTGGTTTTTAGTGATGCAGCCTCTGTAGATTTATCCGATTTTGAGCCCTATAATTTTTCATATTAAAACACAGTGGATTTTTTCTCACTTAATGCTCTTTCAGGGTCGACGTCCTGTTTTAGAGCATACAATTTAGATTACTGCATGAAGATCACTCTGGCGGTATTCTCGGAGCGTTTCATTGGGGAAAAAATGATCACAAACTCAAACGAAAAGGTAATCGACGAATGTTGATGATGATTTTGACGTCGAAGAAAAACTGTAAAAGTAAAAGTGAAAGAGGAACACATTTTCTCTGTAGTAAGATATTCGTCTTCGCTGGAAAAGAACACATTTTCTTGTTGAAGTTGGAAGGCCGTTGTCGCTGGGAACTGGCAATTCCCCAAATCTGCAGTGATTGTTCTTATCCATGTCGGACGCCCAAGAAATTGGTAGTAATTAATTCCGAAAGAGGCTCATATTTTTCTCGTAGGTGTTTATCGTTGTTCTCTGGTGTTGAGCGTCAAACTTTTCTCTTGTAGTCATCCCGGGCTAATGTTCCATAAATTTTGCAGGTGGTATCCAACTGGATAGGACACCTCCTGGTGCTCTGGAGTCTAGGGGAATAGTTCGTGTTGTCATTTACCAGTTCAGTGATGAGGCTCGGGGTTGAATCATTATTTTTATTTATGGAGAGGTGAGATGAATAATATTTGCAAAACTACTATATACAAGTTATTTCGATTTTCAGAACTAGTTCCTGGGAGAAAGATAGATAACAGCCCAATTTTATTACATATAATCGATGGCCATTGGAACGTGCTGTCGTTTGGAGTTCAGCTAGATCGGGAGAAGAGAGATGGCAGAGAAGAGAAAGAAGAGAAGAAGAGGAAGTTAAACGCTTCTCTTTTTTTTTTTCAGGAATAGGGAGAGCAGCGTGAGCTATCACATGACGCTGATTCGTGGTGCCATCTATCGAGAAATTGAGGACTAGTTTTACAATATCATTGAAAATACAGTTAATAAATTGATAATTAGCTGTAAAATCCTATACAGACACACACGCATACATTATATATATATATATATATATATATATATATAAGGTCAATTGAAAAGACACATAGATTAAATCCTGATACAAGAATTAAATCCATATGTCTTTTAGTTAGCCCTAACCCTCAAAAGATGCGTGTATAAATTTGACAGCTGTCGGATCATTAGTTTGTGAATTATAGCATTTTGAGTGAAGCAACTTTTGTTATTGTGAAAAAAAATGGATAAAAAGGAATTTTGCGTGTTGATAAAATATTGCTCTTTGAAGGGCAAAAATACAGTTGAAGCATAAACTTGGCATGATGCCGAGTTTCCGGACACTGCCCCAGGAAAATCAACCATCAAGGATCGGTATGCTAAGCTTAGACGTGGTGAAATGAGCACCGAAGATGGTGAACGCAGTGGACGCCCAAAAGAGGTTGTTACCGACGAAAACATTAAAAAAATCCACAAAATGATTTTGAATGACCGTCAATTGAAATTGAATGAAATAGCAGACCCTCGTATGATATCAACTGGACGTGTACATCATATCATTCAAGAATATTTGGGTATGAGAAAGCTCTGTGCCAAGTGGGTGCCGCGCGAGCTCACTTTTGACCAAAAACAACGACGAGTTGATGATTCGGAGCAGTGTTTGAAGATGATCAAGCGTAATAAATCCGAGTTTTTGCGTCGATATGTGACAATGGATGAAACATGGCTCCATCATTTCACTCCGAAGTCCAATCGACAGTCATCCGAGTGGACTGCACACGATGAACCCTTGAAGGGAATTATGTTGAATAAAAAAAAAACTAATTTTGCCAAAAAAATGTGTTTTACTATGGTAGGCCGGGGACTTTTCAAATGACCTGTTATATATATATATATATTATTAATCTCTAAATTTTAACTCAAATCAGGATAATTTTATGCTATTCAATACACAATTCATTCTACAATTCAGCTGTAGCTTTTGAACGTGTTTCAGTAAAACCACACACATATACACATGCAAATATTTCACAATGAAGAAATTCTAGATATCGTGGAAAGTAAAAAGGATGTTATACCTAATATTACAATCGTACAAATCCAAATATTAAAAAGATCTTATTATAAAGAGATAAATGTGGAACTGATGCAGATTAGCGACCCTTGTTTGGCGATGAGATTTTTCGTGCTAAATTTCATGCATATCAATTGCCATGTTTTGCCTTAATGCAGAGTATATTAAGGTAGCGAGAAAAAAAAGCCGAACTTGATGTTTGGGTGTTTACTGCATCAAAGTCGATTACATTTGCATAAATAGAGCACATACTTTTTTTAGAATATACACAATCTTTCAGATTGTAAGGGCTACACGAATAATAAATTAATATTATGTTTCATCGTCCGAATGCACACAATTATAACTCACAGAACTGTTCAACATAAAGTTGTCGCAACCGTAAGAAATTATATATATAAATTTTTGATATCTACTCTGTTATTTAAGATATTGAAAAGTAAAAGAATATGATTGCATGAAAAATGTTTGATATTATGATGAATATGAATGAACATAAATATTTCGTGTATTTAAATCTATGCGCGCCGTGCAGCTGAACTGATACACTTTAAATCTGTCGAGGTTCGAAATCTTCCTAATGGCGTAGTGGGGAAGCTGATTGAGGAATGAAACACAATATTAATCATGGTGCCTTTTAAGACCTATTGTGAGGCTCTAATCGCTCATGTAGAGGTGATGGGGAAGTTAGGAGAGCGAGATGTAAGCTCAAATGTTGTCCTCTTCACTTAAATGATGTTCAAAATTATGAGGTTCGCTACCAATAGCCTTTTTGTTACATCTAAAAATGCGACATTAAAATATAAATAATCAATCGATGTATTTAAATTTATAATTGTTATAACATATGATTTATTTTTTAAAAAAAGTTCATTAAATTTTTATTTTTAGTTTCAGTAATTGAATTGAAATAAGACATAAAGAAAAAAAATTATTATTCTTATTTTTTTGTGTCATTTGAGAGTTTAATATTAATTGCCCTCTTTCGTTTCCAACGATCAATATTGTCAAAATTCAGTTGTATTTGTCTCCCATGATTACATAGGTGACATGTTTGGAGTTTATTATTACTCTGGAAGATATTTCGACGAAAAATTAAACTGTGAAAGTACAGAATTATGTCAGCCTTATAAAAAGTAACATAGGCAAGATTTTTTCCCCTTCCTCCTGAAGATTGATAGGCAGTTTAATTTAACAGTGTGTGACAATCCCAAAGTAAACTAAGTTGATTAATTTTGTGTGGGTTAATTCCAAGTCAATTTACTTTACCCTGGAACGAGTTCGGAAGGAGGGAGAAAAAAAACTTTTTTGTCGTTTGCAAAAATAAAAAAGAAATGAAAAAAATGTCCATGTGATCCTTTTTTTTTGTCGGTAGCAATTTCTTAAGTTCTCATTTTTTCATCAGTTATAGCTTTCGTAAAGCTTAAAACACCATTTTGTTGAAATTAAATTTAATTTAAATACAAAAGTAAAAGAAGAAAATTCTTAAAAAATCTTCTTCTATTTTCTTCATATTTTTATACGTGTTTTCAAAACCAATTATTTAATAATAAACATTATTCCTCTAGTATTTCATATTGATTTATTTTTTTTTTCTTAACTTAATGAAACTTTTAGAATGTGTTTGTTAAATAGGCTTAAAAAGAAAATATAATAATTGTAAGCGATTTCTAATGCACATTTTTACGAGCATATGCAGGCATTATAACCGACACCATTAACACATTTTATATGTTATCACATTTTTTTTCTGAAGGACAAATTGGTTAACTAAGATTCTAAAATGTTTATATGAGCATTAATAAGTAAAATGTGCTTTGCGGAAGCCATGGTTACTTGTTGAAAGACATTTTACTTCTGTTGTCATGACCAATCATTTAAGAACGAAAAATAATTTCCTTAATATTAAGACTTCCATTTACCACCCATTTTGATTTCGTGAACGCAATGTTAATCCTATAGAATTTTTACTTCCATCCTCAATTCTATACTCTTTCATCTATTTGACTGCAAAAAAATGCAGTCGATAAAGAAAAGCTGTAATGACGGTTTCTTGAGAATTACATTTTAGCTCCGGTTTTTAAAAATATTTTTACACCGAATATGATGATTCGTTTGTGGACCTTTCTTGACTTTAAAATAAATATTTTAAAATAATTTTAAGAATTCGGTTGAAAATGCAATACAGCAGAAACTTTCACTATTTTTGGCTCTTTAGGCTGCACTCTTTTTCATTATAATAGATGAAATACATAGTCTAGATTTGAGATCAAATGCATATATATATATATATATATATATATATAGAGAGAGAGAGAGAGAGAGAGAGAGAGAGAGAAAGAGAGAAATTCTATAATATTATCATTACGTTCACGAAATCAAAGTGGGTGGTAGTGGGAATCATAAATATTGATTTTATTGTTACTTTTTATGGTTTTTACGAGAACCCTTAGAATCGGAATGTTAATTATGCTGCAAAGAAAATATAACTCCCACCACGTTCTCATACACATATTTATAACCATATGTATGCGTTTCACTAGGTGTTTACTAAAAAATATCCAAACCTCGAAGAACTGCAGTTATAAAACTGAAGAAGTTACAACTTTTTTGGACAAAATAGATTAAAAAGGATACTTTAAAGTATGTAAATTTATAAATGTTCAGTGTGACCACTACAAGAAAAAAGAACGACTTCCAGTTCATTATAAAAATCATCCCATACTTCATTATGCATTTTCGATCTTGTAGTTTAAAGGGCTGCAGTTAATGCTTTTAATCAGTGGTCCAAGAAGACCTGATTAAACTCCCTGTGATTTTTTTTCTTCTTTTGGGCTGTATTTAAAAGATAAATAGTTTTTTTCTACCACTATCGGCGAATATCGATCAACTGAAAAGGTGAATAACTGAAGTCTTTCAAATTATAGGATTGAACAGGCTTAAAAATATATGGGAGGACCTGTATTATAGTCTGAATATCGTTCGTGTTTCTAGTGATGGTCACATTTAACATTTATTATTTTATGAGTTTTAAAGGGTTACTTTTAATTTAATTTTCCCAAAAAATTGCTATTTATTTAGTTTTGACCCTTCAGGAACTTACCTGAAGGATTTAGGTAAATACGGGCATCCTGACATCGACGTACCCTAGTGATTGTGGTGACTTGTGATAGATTACTATTCATGTTTGCCTTCACTCTTACCACAAACGAATAAACCGACAATTACAGCAAGGCAAGCCATCTGAAGTGGATTGAAACCGAAGTGAACTGAAATTTTTCTGCTACCGCTGTATTAGGTTGCACTGGAAAGCAAGGACTCAGAGACTCTGCATTCTAGGCGCCCATAGAATTCTACCTCAACGCCAACGAATCGGTGTAGAATCGCCGAGGAAGTTACCTAGTTCTCTCTTCCGTTTCGGACCTTTCTTCATCTTCATTAGTTGTTTAGCAGTCAGGTCGTCAGCTTATGTTTTCTTCGATTTAAACTTCTTTTAAATATTTTTAATACTGTTAAGAAATTGTATTTCTTGTTATACGTAGTTGCCAATCTTCTTGTGTGAGACTTAAATATCTTCTGATCCGAAGTCAGTTGTGTGACAGCAACATGATTTTCATTCCGTTGGAGGCTTACTGCTTTTGATAAACATGGGTGGCGGCCTCCCGATAACCGCTAGCGCCTCGTCTCTGTTTTTGACCTTTCTTTTCATCAACCAATTTTCATCCTTTTTTTAATTAATCAAACTTCTAGATTACAGCTACACCTTGTTCGGGCTAGCATAGCCATTTATGCCTCTTGCGCCATTAAAACTCCTCTATACATCACGCTTTTTTTACAGATTGTTTGTTAACGTCGCACTAAGAAGTTACACAAGGATCTATTTGCAACGGTTCTCCCCAATTTTGAACCTCGGTCAAGTGATGAGGATGATACCTGAGCTGACACTACCTTTACCAAACTTCTACAACATGTCAAGGGAAGACTTGGAACCTCGAACTGGTTTAACAAACATCAACTCCGCTTCACGGTATGATTTAAATGACATCAGGAATTGAGTCCATGACCGTCGTTATTTCATTCGAAAGACGTGGCCTTAATTCTTGATGCCACTGAAGACTCATCAGGGCAGTTGGATTGGTACACGTTAAATCTGTCGGGGCTCAAAGTCTTCACGTCGGGATAGTGTAAAAGATTTGAGAATGGGATAGCAGTTCGAATGTCCTCCTCACCACTTGACCTTGATTCAAAATGATCAGGTCTGTTGCCAGTAAGCCTCGTGTTGCTTCTAAGTGCGACGATAATAAACACTCATTCGACAAAAAAAAATTATGCTTACTTTTCAAAACACTGAGTTTAATTATCCTTGTATTGCAAAAAGATGTATGGAATAGAAGCTACTCTTATTTACAAAAGAAATGTCAAACAGTTGTGTAACTTTGTTATTCAAATGTATTGTTAAGTATTTTCGACAGTACAAATGATATTTTTAAACGGTGTCCATCAATTGCAAATTTGTTCGAAAAACTTTCAAAAAGCTACAGAATTTTTTGTTCTCTATTCACACTTCCAAAGGAAATAAATCGAATTTACTTGTTTCCGAAGAGAACAACTTGATGGCTGTTCTTCTTCCTCGACAGCTTAAAAAGTTTCGTATAATTTTTTCACGAATTTCGAGACGCAATTTAATGCTCCGTTAAGGTTCGTTTTCTCGCGGAACGAAATAAAAAGTTGAAAAAGTAATCCTTTTTTGTCGTATTTTTATTTTCTTCTCCAATAAAAGCTAAAAGTATTCTTTTGACATAAAATTGAGTCCGCTAAGAAACTATAGAGTCCAATCTTACCCTTTTTCCTGTGTTATCGGACCTGTCCACTGGGAAATTGCTTGGAAATCGCCTGATAAGAAATCGTTTGGTGACCCCTCCCCTTCCTGGTTTATCGTCTGACAGTGAAAGACTGGAAGAAAATCTTAAAAAACATCAGCAACATTATCGAAAGTTTCTATTGGTGATTATTTTTCCAAGTATTTTTTTTAGAAACAAATAACATGTATTCTTTATGAACCAGAATGGATATTGAAGTTATAAGCGACCCTCATATATTTTGTAGAATCGACTTCATGTTAAAGTACAGAATGATTTAAAAAAATAAACAACTTAAGAAGAAAGATTGATATACTCCTTATGTTTTTTAGGATAAAAATAGCTCCACAATGGAACTGAAATGTCTCATTGCTTAGTACCTAAATAGAGGAAATCAGTTCCATATTTTGCATTTTGACATGCAATTTGATTAAATATCTTATCAGCAAAGACAATGTTTTGGAATTATAAATGAACCTTATTATTTTTAACAGAATTTATGTCGAAGTTGGAAAAATAATATGCGTACACATAAAGGTTAAAATATCATTCATTACAAGGATTTAAAATAGTACCGTATAGGATTTGGAAATGCTATCCAAGTTGTGGCCAATTTAAAAACTTTATGCTAGCTTTAAGAAAAATTTTCCTTTAAAACTTAGAAGCGCTTTCTTAAAATATTTTACATCTTATTTAAATATAATTATACGAAAGAGTATCGCAAAAAAGAGTTTTAATTATCACTCAGAAATAAACGAGATATCTGGATAAAATTAATTCTATAAAATAATTTATCCTTATGTACATAATGATGTAAATTAAAGCTATTCATGTTAAATAGTTATGTTTCGGGAAGATTGAAGAATCCTGATGTATGAAGAGGATAAAAAGTTCAATCTTCCAAATTCTTCTATGATGGACTGCGAAAAGTCAAGAAATGTTCTAGAAAAGTATCACTTTACAGCAGTCTTAAAAGTAATAAAAATTTGGTTTCTATGGATTATTTTTAATAAGAATAATTAAAACTTTACGATACTGCGGGTTACTTCAATCTACGTCTTCCAGAAACCAAACAAATCAATGAATAGCTGTAATTTATAATATTATATACATAATGATTAATTAATATTCAGAATTATAATATTTATCCCGATATATCGGTTACTTTTTGTAATAGTTAAGACTACGAGACCCACGGATAGTAATTAATACTTTACGATATTGTGGGTTTATTTCAATCTTTGGCTTTCGGAAACCAAGCAAATCAACATGAATAGCAGTAGTTTACAATATTGAATACATAAGGATCAATTAATATGAGGAATAAAATTTATCCAAATATCACGGTTATTTTTAGTCATAATTAAAACTTTACGATATCCCTACGTATACTGACTTATACAATCAACCTTAGATCCCTTTGAATTTAAAAATTCGTTTTAATTTTGTTTTAATAAATTCACTCTAAAACTACACGAGGACTATTGAAGAGATATCTCTTTTTGCTAACCTCGTTTAGGGAGATATTGACCGCTAGTATCTCACTCTTCTAACTTTCACAATATGCAAAGTTTTTGAAGCTGGATTCCATTTAATGTATGGAAGTATTTATTGTTCCTCGATGTGGTTCTCTGTGGGGGGAGAGTGCCAGGTCTCGAACTCATGGCTTTGACATCATCGGACAACACATCACAAAAGGATTTGCATATTAAACGTATACACTTGTTATAATTTAGAATAAATTATATTTCCCTGTACTTTATTATTTATATATATTTAAATGGTAAGGATTATATATAAATTATCCGCACCATCTATTCATTAGCGTAATTTTTTCGAATACTATTACAAATATTGTCAATAATAAAAACTGTTATATATATCCTTATTTAATTTCGTGCAAGTCATACATGTATGGGTAGTAATAAGGATCCTTGAAATGAAGAGTCTTCAGTGTTAATGCTTTTCTTCCCGGTTGACCTTCGGTGACTGGGTCGATTTGAACTGTCTTTGGGTATGCAAGTAACTTATCCCATTTTACCTTTGTTGCACCTTTAATAAACGAGACAAACAGTTATTCCTACAGGAACAGTTATTAGACTTTTTACTCTTGTCGTTGTTTCTTGCGACGTTTCGAAGAGCGTCACCAAGCACTCCCTTTCAGGAAGAATACCATTTATTTCACAATTAAACGGTTTTCCGAACGATATTTAAACAAGAGTGTTACCTCAGTCATTTACTGCAATTCATTCACAACTCTTGTAGTAAAGAATGACATTTGGAACGTTTCCGTTGACGTTATCGGCAGTTTCTAGTTTGAAATAGTGGGTCTATTTGACTCATCCGCCTCATCCTTTTATATCATTAGTCGTGATTCAGGGCCAGTGACACACGAATGCAAATATTAACTTTTGGGTTACATTCAACTTGTAGTTTTAGGCTGAGGTGCTCTGCCATCTAGTGTTTAAGTCCTTAGTTACTACTTCGATATTAATGAGACACCCAGGGGAAGTATACTTTCATCCATTTATGGGGAATTTTTTTCACTTCTTGGATGGAGATCATTTGACTTTGGTGACGGATTCAGATTAAAACTATCCATCTTCTTATCCATAGAGAATTTTGTCATTTCGATTTTAGTAACGCCTTATATAAACGAACAGGAAAGGAATTTTCTACCACGATGGATTCTATTCTCTTTTCCTTTTGAGGTTATTATTGGCTATTTGTAAGAGAGGGTCGTTGTAAGTCTACTTAGAAAGAGTCGATGTGTAGCTTACTAAGAAAGTAGTTCAATGGATACAAAAAAATTTGTGAACCCTCGCTGGTTCAGTTTTATAAGCATCCGAGCTACATGAGGGCTGTTGGAGATGAAATTCTTAATTTTGAATCACAGTCATATGACGAGAATGACATCTGGATTCTGATACCTTACTCCACAAACTCATACAGCCTTTTATTCTATTAATCTATCTTGTCTTGTCCTATATACCTGTCTGACTTTTTCTGTCCCTTCCTCCCCTATTCTGCTTATCTATCTGTTTATCTGACCTGTTCTATCTTGTTCTGTCTAAATATATAATTCAGTATGAATATAGGAATCATATAAATTTGACTGTCCGTCACATACATAACTGTGTTTAGACCTTCTTGTCATGTCTGTCTGTCTACTCTGTATAATGCTTTTTGTTCTGTTCCATTCAAACATATAATTCGCGCGCGCGCGCGCGCGTGTGTGTGTGTGTGTGTGTGTGTGTGTGTGTGTGTGTACTGTTCTGTCCTTCCTAATACATAATTCAGTATGAAGATAGTAGTCATATAATTAGTGCAATGCAATAATGTGTGCATAGTCATTTAATAGTAGTAATAAGTAGATATATAATAAAGTATATTTTATGTAATATTAGAATCTTTCACTCTCTTTGAAATCTTGAAAATTTATACCTATTCTATTTCTCAGAGAAAGAAGTTTCAGTTATCAGTGTTGAAAGCACACAGCATTAAGTATCTTTTGCAGACGAATCACGAAAACAAAAAAGAGCTGCGGTCATATTTTTTGCGCATTCCGACGATACGTGCTCTAAATAACATTACCCACACCCGAGTGCACCCCACACCCCATTACCCGTCCCTGATTACGATGCAAGCACCCAATAAAATTTGTTCCCGATGACACTTCCAGCAATTTCAGCAGCTCTCGATAACCGGAGCAATAATTTTCGCCCGACTTGTATCGAACGACTCTCCCGAACGTATTCCGATATTGGCCGGAAAAGGCCGAAGTTAATACAAAAAAAGTAAGAAAGATTACTTCCAAAAGAGAATCTTTCTCGTTAGTGAAGATATCACGCGTTGAACTCCACAAATTTTGATTTTTTTTCCCATGCGTTGCTATCGGAGAATGGGAAGTGACGGTTTAGTTTTGTTGTTTCTGTTTTTACGGGCTTTCTTTCTTTTCCTTTTCCTGTTTTAAAAGAGTTCGGCGGAGTGGAAAAAAATTCCTGTCAAGATAGATTCTTCTCTCTCTTTTTACGTATTTCGTACTCCAAGCATGTCCTAGAGAGAGAAGGGGTGTGAAAGAGGGAGGAGAGTGTTTTAATTTTGTTTCTCTTTCTTCGATTCCGGAGAAAACTTTAAAAAGATCTTCCGTTCTCATTTTCTTAAAATCCGAACACGATGTCGCTCTCCCTCTCTCACCCCTTCATCTTATTCATTCCCTCCCCAAAGAATTCGAAGCTGAAATATCGTATGCATATTTCTATCTTTGCTTCCGCGCTTTGATCCTGTTTCGGCACTATGTTGATCGAAGGAGGGTGTAGTGGAAAGGAATGAGAATGCGCTCTCACTCATCTCCCAAGAGAAAATATTAGCATTTATGTTATTTCACGCAGAATGTTAAAATATAACTTTTGAGAAACCTCTGTTTATTTCATGATGAATTAGTCTCAGAATTTGTGTGTTTTGTGCAATTAGCATCACACTAGAATGGGGTTCTCTGCTTTATAGACGAAATAAAGGTTCTCTGAGAAAAGAGTTCTTTTCCCTTTCAAAATGACCCAAAATTGTTGAAGAAGAATTGACGATGGTAGCATAAAAACTCCATGAGAAATGCTTAATTACAAACATATATTCCCACGACTCTACAGTAAATATTTCCAAAATTTACAGATACAACTTAATAGAGTTTTGGACAAGAGATAAAAGCAATAAGTGAGGGATTGCTCCCTTTTTGACGTCTGCACTGGAGATATCTTTTGGTTCTCTTCAGAGATTTCTTAATACTATTTCATAAGAAAAATCCCTTCTCCCTTCAAAATAGGATATGAAGTGCATTCAAGCTTAGGGATGGATTTTTTTTTGATGAACTATTCAAATAGGATTCTATTCATTTTCTAAGAACTTATTCTTTTACCTGTACTTTGTGGTTCACTTGTTCTCTAAATTCCTCGAAAAAAACATTAACATTTTTGATGACTCAATACATCTGACAAAAAATTATATCGGTTGTAATTTTAAAAAAAATCATATTTTGTACGTCATCCTTATGTTCTTGCTAGCTCATGTTCCTCTTTACCTCCCCAGATTATAAATTCGAGAGACGCAGCACTAGCGCCCTCTACAATACTGCAATATTAGAAGTATATTCAAATTATATATATATATGGTCATTAATACATGTATGAACCCGCTCCATTGTACTAAACCAGTTTTCAATAGAATTATTTCCGTATTGTTTATTTTTTACGTTTATTTTCTATTTTTAATGTTGTTTTTTCATTTTTGTCCCTTGTTGTATTATGACTCGTTTGTGTTGTTTTACTACAATTAATTTTTTTTTGTTTTCTATTGTTACTTAAACCTTCAGTTTTAAATAATCTTTAATTTTTAATATTTTTATGGTTTTTTATTTTTGGATCCTTCCAACACTTATTTTATTATATATGATAATTTGTAATATTATAATTTTTAATATATGAGTAGAAAGGTCACCAGAAGTCATATCTGCAATATATACATCATTTCTTTGACTAAAATCTATTCATTTGAATGAGAAAGAGGCTCTTTTCATCCAAACCTTTTGGGGGCCCTCTGGGGTCGGCCTTCATGGCCGAAGCGAAAGAGAGAGAACTTTACCTTGCCTTCGAATTTATATACATGGGATTTCTTTAAATCATATGTTAATCACGTGATATTGGATGAAGGAATTCAGTAGGACTTTGATGGCGTCGAAATTTCTAGTAGGGATTATCCCTATAGCTCTGTGGCTGTGTGAAATGTTGGTTCAGCAGATTTTGTGAGTGCGTAAACTAATGGATAATTTTGAATCGTAACAGAAAATACGAATAAACTCTTTATTTTTGAGTTACAGAATGGAAAAAATTAGAAAGTTAAACTATTCTAATATGAGATCATTATATACAAAATTAATTAATAAAGTAAATAAAAATTTGACTTTCAAAATTCATGGTTGTTCATTTATTTTAACTGAGAGAGAGAGGTAACATAGAATTATCCAAAACTCTGGAGACGCAGCTCCACCATTCAGTTAACAACTTAACAGAACAAAAGAGTAGAGATGAAAGCCTTTTCTTTCGTGCAGGTTGATTTATAATAACTTACGTGGTATAAGATGAGGGGATTCTGAAGCTGACGTCTATCAGTCTAAAGGGATTATTTTTGACAGATTTATGACAATGGAAAGATTTATGGGAAAACTGATTCAAAAAATTTTATGAGCATGTGATATAACAAATTAAAGGGTAAATTGAAATTGGATCAGAAAATAAGAATGAACATTTTACTTTTGAGTTAGAGAATGGGAAAAATTAGAAAATTAAATTAGTTTTATGTGAGATCATTACAAGTTTATATAATGTTTCTCTTATGAGTATATAAGTTCTAGTTATAGTAAATGATTACTTCAATTTATTTATTTATATTCAGCATATAAATATATATAAAAGCATTCGCATTGTTAGATATCATCGAAGCACTTTTGTATTCCTTTTATGAAGTTGAAGTTAGAAAATGCTTTTATGCTTAGTATCAATTATGATACGTCACAAAAGGACTACAGATCTCTTATAATGAGGATGAATGAGAAGCGTTACTGTTGTATTTTAAGCGGATCAAATAGTCGTTGTTTTCGGACGAACACGTTTATTTACACATAAACATATGAATGAGAAAAATAAAGTAATAAAGTTTCACTTAGATATAAAAGCACACAGCTTAATAAGCTTTATTAAAGCACACAACATTGCATGACGTTTCTCAGTGCTTCCGCGTTCTCTTCTCTCAGGACTGTGTTGGGAGAATTGGGCGAAGCATACAAACGTAGATGTTCTTAATATAGTGTGATAAAAAAGAATAGTTCGTGCGCTCTTAACCCAACAGTTACAAGCTACTGTTGCAAGCGGTTAATATTATTAGCTTCGTTTTCATCGATGCCCAAATCGAGTCGGAAGTTCCTCATTCCATCAATGACATACTGCGAGGATTAAAGGAGATGGTGTTAGTGTTACATACATGTACAGGAGTCAAAAATCTCCCTGATCTGTATTTTTGTGACGTGTTTCCTGTATTATTTAACTCGACAACCAACTTAGAGCCTAATTAAATAATCAATAAGTTCAAAACTCCAATTAAAAATATGTAAAAGCAGAATGAAGAACTTTATATTTAAGGTCTCTCTCTCATCCTTCTTAATTCAGTTAATTCATGCAGACATTAAAATAACAAAGTCTTAGCTTACCAAATCACTCTTTTCGATTCACGCAATTCTCGAGTTATGCACATTAGATTCTTGTAATTTAACAAGGAGTAGCTTCAACCCAAACAATAAATTACGATGATTCAATCTAATTTACAAATATCTGTCAGCTTGTCATTATCTCTATCACCCTTTTCTTTCCTTCCAATTTTATTTCGCCTGTATATATCAACCTCTAAGTTAATTCACTACATTTCTTTTCTTCATCTAATTTACCTAATCCCGTTTCATTTGGTTGGCAAGGAGTTTTAATTGTATTCTATTCAAATTACCGAAAAGTTCTCGAGGAAAGGGAAAAGAAAATCGCGTAAAGCCCAATGTCACATTTTATTTTTCTTTTGACACACTTGAAACGCCACTCATAAACGCTATTTAGAACATTCCTAGAAACCACTTTTGAAAAGTGCCTTCACCTGCTTTGTAACATTTCTACCAATTTTTTTCGTTTTCTGTTCCTTTCATTTCATTTTCAGCCATGGAAACAAGTAAAACTTTCATGGAGCTCTACATTATAATAACCGAGATAAATATGTGTATGTTATTATCCCAATATTCCAACAGAAAAAGACATATACTGTGCAATGACGGTAACCCATTAAGAAAAACTATAGAATTTTTACTCTGTTAAGCATTGATAAATTCATATTCCTGTGATCGAAGTAATGGTTGCTCGAAAAGAGAATGTACGTATATAAAATAAAATAAAATGTTTATTACGACATACGGTATCGTGTTCCAGAAGACAAAAACTAGAATAAAATTATTCTAACCAAGACGTGAGAACTCTTAACTACTTAAAACTGACTATAACATAACCAAAAATTGAAATGACAAACTCTAATTCTGTCGCCAGACACAAGATAAACAACTACGTGACAAGAATAAATAGTAAACGAAGTCCATTGGCTGTGTTAGCTTTATCTTGCTTTTGAAAGGCGGTAACTTTTACTTTGATTGGTTGAAAAAAAGATGGGACACACGATTTGCATGCAAACTAAGCCGTTGCGTATAAGAGTAGAATGTAAAATAAAAATGTAAATTGATATTTTCTACGCTCTAAAAGAAAATTCAAAAGGGCTCAGTAAATAAAAGAATTGTTTGAAACCACTAAATTAATGACTAGATTAATAATTATATATGGTACGATATTTTATCATATATTTTTTTTTTTGTTTGTTTTAAAATGTACGATGGTGGTATAAACTGACGACAAATCATTTTTGAAAACTATAGAGCCTATTCAATACTTATTAAGCTGCATCTATTATTATTAGAGCTTTAACAATATATAAAAGACTCTAGCCCATTATTATTGAGCCTATTTAACGTTTCTTGTTTAACCTAAAACAATTATAATTATTAATGAAATTCTCTTTTGTAGTTAATAGATTCTAGTTCGTTATTATTAGATTCTATTCAACGTTTAATATTTTATCTATTATTATTATTATTTGATATTTTAATATTTAATCGACTTTGACCTAGTATTATTAGATCTTGTTCAATGTTTAATGTTTTAATTATTATTATTGTTAGAGATTTCTAAAATTCAATAGACTGTAGTTCATCATTATTATTCAACTTTTAATGTTTTTTCCTTTATAATCATTATGTTATTAGATATTTTTAATTATTCAATAGATTCTAATTCATTATTATTAGTCTATTAAACATTTCATGTTTTACCTATTATTATTATTATTAGATATTTTAAATATTTAATAGATTCTAGTTCATTATTATCACAGCCTATTCAACATTTAATATTTTATCTGTTGTTATTATTATTAGAGCTTTTAACATTCAATAGACTCTATTTACATTCTATAGACTCTATTTACATTCTACAAACTCTAGTTATATGTTTTACCTATTATTATTATTAGAGATTTAATATTTAATGGACTCTTCCCATTATTATTAGAGCCTATTCAATGTTTAATATATTACCTATTATTTTTATTATTAAAAATTTTTAATGTTTAATAGACTCTAGCCCATTATTATTAGAGACGATTCAATAGTTAATGTTTTTCCTATTATTATTATTATTATTAGAGCTTTTTAGCGTTTAATAGATTCTAACCACTAGTATTAAAGCCTACTCAACGCTTAATGTTTCTTCTATTATTATTATAACATTTTTTAAGTTTTAATAGGCTTTAAATCATTATTATTAGAGACTACTCAACACTTAAAGTTTTATCTATTATTATTATTAATTTTTAATATTTAATAAGATCTAACTACTAATATTAAAGGCTATTCAACGATTCAACGCTTATTGTTTCTTCTATTATTACTTTTATAACATTTTTTAATGTTTAATAGGCTCTAGCTCATTATTATTAGAGCCTACTCAGTACTTAATGTTTTATCTATTATTATTATTATTATTATTATTATTATTATTATTATCATTATTATTATCATTATTTTTAGAGCTTTTTAATATGTAATCGGTTCTAACCACTAATATTAAAGCCTACTCAACACTTAATATTTCTTTTATTGTTTTATTATTATGACATTTTTTTTTAATTTTTAATATGATCTAGTTCATTGTTATTATAACCTACTCAACACTTAATGTTGTATCTAATATTAGAGGTTTTGAATTTCTAGCGCGTTATTATTAGAGTCTATTCCATGTTCAATGTTTCTCTTATTATAAATATATTTAGATCTTTTATAATATGAAAGTAATTATTGAATTTTCAATTAAATAAGTTATAGTTATGACAATTTTTGTTAGAAATTTTATGTACATTTAAACATGCACGCTCCCCCGAATATTTTTTTTGCGACACATATGGTGTGAAAAGGGATTGGAACCTCATTTCAGGTACAATACCACTCGTTTATATTCTTATAAACAGCTGTTTTAAAAAATTCAACAGTAGGTTTTGATAAATAATTTATTAAATACAAATTTTTGAACATTATGGGAACAAGCGAAATGTATTTCAAACTATAAATATTAAAAAATATTTATGTAAAAACCAGAAAGAATTATTTTTGATTTTCAATGTGGAAATTACTTTATCATATTGTCGTGTCACTGACTCCTTTTGCAATGAGGGAAAAGCCCCCTTTTTGCTCCAAATACCGAAATTAAGTTTCATAAAGTGGCTATCCATTCCGGACACCAGTGGCGCCCCCTGTCGCCTGACTCCAAGTCCAGAGAGGATGAAAAATCGCCTTGCGAGTCACTCTGCAGAATCTGAGCCAAAAAGATAAAAATGTACGGGAACTAAGATGAAGAAGAAATAAGGAGAGAAAAAAAGACTAGGGGGGGGGGGGAGAATGTAAGAAAACCAACGCATGGCAGGGAAAAAAAACTAAAAGGAATGGAAGCTTCAGGGGGATTTGGGGCAACTTATACCCGGAGCTTTGTTCGACTGGCAATCCTTTAAAACTTGCTATTTTTCCCTTCGCCAAAAAGAAGTCGTTGTTTCAATAGAGGAAGGGGAAAAAATACATTGAGAGAGAGGCTTTTCAAATGCGACTTATAATTCACCGAGTCTTACAGTTTCGTTTATTGAATGGATGGTTGAAAAGGGGAAATTTTTTCAGAGATTTTTAGGTATTTTTCAGGTTTTCCAATGAAAGAAATAAAGTCGAAGATAAATTAAGAAACACTCGATAGTGTCTGCGACCATTTTAAAAGATTTATTTCATATTCATACTATTAATTGCACATTTTTATTTGAACTTATCGAAAATTAATACATCAGATTTGTAAATGTGTGTTATTAGACATTGGAATTTTCAATTAATGAATTTTCATTCTTGAAAATTTATGGATAAATATCCCCATTTTAATTGTACAGTGTTACTTGACTGAAAAAAAATTTCTTTGGTTCACAGGCTTTAGAAGCTACATTTCGAAAGGAATAATTTATATGAGCCGCTTAATCGGTGTAGTTAGATGTATATTGTAAAATTTACCCAGTTTACTCTTTATTTTTCTCGAAAATGAGTCTTAATTTGTGATTTTTTCTCAAAGACAAAACAATGATGCAACTATTGAGTTTTGGAAACAGGTTATGGCTCACAAAAATATCCTTAAATCCGTGAGGTTACATTCAGACTAATCTCGGTTTTGTGAACTTGGTATTATTGTAAATCTTTGTATTCACTCTTAAATATATTAAAAATAATCGTCGCATTTAACTGCGCATGGGCGCACTGACCTAACACGTCATCAGCCAAACATTCAGCAGCTTATAAAACTATTAATGTGAAAAACTTTCATAAAACATCCACAAGCACATCTAACTTCTAAAGAGTTTCTTTAAAATATGGTTTGATAGAATTAGTACAATATGTTTATGTGTTTTCGAACAATATTATTAAGTTTTTCGAAACTAAAAGAAATGAAATAAAGTAATTACTTTTGGACACATTGATCAGATTAAGCTACTAATAAATTAGTAAAGAGAATTTTAATTTATTACTTTTGGACATTAAGTAGCTTTAGTTTGCCGTTCAATTACTACTAAATTTAGTTTACCTCTAAGAGCCGTACTACTCACCTACGAGAACCACTAGCGCTGTGAGCACACCTGTTTTATAGTATTCAAATAAACTCAGTTTTCACTAAATTTCGAAAGATAATTAGATAAATATCTTAGGAATTTTATTAGCTAATAAATTCAAAGTGGCAAGTCAGAATTGGAAGTGTCTAACTAATTCCGATTTTTTTTTCTTGCTTCTTATTAAAAGAGGAATTCGCCTGTCACACTAATAAATGAAATTTTTATTACGTGTCTCCATCTACATATTTTTATTTGACCAAACAATCCACTGAATATAGCGAATTCGCATCTTAATTTTGAAATCTCTTCAAATGTCAAAGAACCTCTCTAACTTGAAATAAAGCGATTCTTTTTCTACAGACATTAACTACTTTGATCTCGTACATCGCTGCATATTTAAGTGCAACCTCTCAGACTGAGCTCTTCATCCAGGCATAAATATGTCAATAACTCCTTTCTATGAATGCTTACTTTTTTACCGTTTTCTGTTCCTACATTTAGTTTCAAATGACTGCCTACCGTTTCCTTTATTTTATGTCTTTGATTAAGTATTTGTTCGCTGAATTCGTTATAACAACAGCTCGAACTTTAAAAATATGTCATTTTATAAGCGATGGATCCTCAAGTCTTGTCTCCACCAAAGCAAAAGGCTTGAAGCGTAAAAGTGACAAGCGAAATAAATTTTCAGTGCTCTTATTCCCAACAAAAATGAGAGTTCTACTTCGTGGAGCTTGATAAATCGATCAATGAATGGGTCGACAATCATCAAGGGATCCATTCCGCAAGCAAAAATGAGTGACAATTTCAAACTTTTCAAGTTGAGGTGTTCATAGTGTAACATTTTCTTCTTGTTCCATTACTAAACTTAACTAAAATAGTCACGAACAGTAGTCTGAAGAAATCAAGAGTCCAGTTATCCTGATAGCCGATTTATTATCTTCAAAGTTATGATTATTTAATATTTATCACCTATTTTTTACTTTCACTACGACTTAACTGCCTAAACGCGTCAAAGCTAATGTTTAGAATACTAATTTAACCTGTCTCTTACAATCCAACCAGGATACGAGTGAGTAAAAAAAATGAAATTTAGGGTTCGAGTCCTCAACTCAAAGTTGCATCTTCCTAGCTAAGATCCGGAAACTCCTTAAGCTACGTAAGGGCTTGTTCAGGTGTCTCTTTTTGAAAGCTTCTGTTTATCTGCAATTCCTCTATTCAATTCATCGCTGCTTCACTTCCTCCCATCTATTCGCTACACTTCATAATTTTAATCTAAACCACATAAGTTTCATACAATTGAAGGAATTTTAAATTCAAACATAATGAGAAAGAAACCCAGAGTTAGCTGAAGGGAAAGTTGCAATAGAGACCAAAGTCAATTTAGTTTTTACTGATTGAATGTCTTGGGTCAAATTTTCGGATATGTCACCTTTTACGCTTCTGAAAGAATGAGTCTCCAGACATGGATAAATTTGCATTAATTTTATATAAACTACGTTTTGGTCTCCCAATCAAAGAAGGCATAAAATGCCATTTTGGATAATTTTGTTAATTCTTGCCTCAACAGATTCATCTGCGTGGTCACGGAGTCTGGTTGGCGAAGTAAAGCAATGGTTTCCTAGGAAAGCGAAGCCGTTATCTAGCGGCCGCAACGTAGAGGGGAAGACCCATTGATCTTTCTAATCAAATCTTTCCTAGGAAACTATAGCTTAGCCGTTGTCTTACGTCCCTCTTACATTCGCCGCTTTTTATGAAACCACTCCAATTGGTTTACATAGACAACGTTTTAGTGACGTCATCCACCTCAACGCTGTGGCCTCCAGATAAAGGCTCCGCTTTCATAAAAAACTATAGCTTAATTGGCTTTTCATTAATAAGCAGATTAATTCGGAAGGAGGGTTCAGATAAACGTCGTGTAGTGGGACTGATGCAAGTGGTACTGACGTATTAAAGCCCTCAAGTAGTGTGATGTAGAGGTTATATTAGGTACATCGCCAATTTTCCTCGTCATTTCACTGTTGTTCAAAGTTGTTTTGTTCTTCGTCAGTTGAACTTGTTCTGTCGTAATATTTTTTTTCAAATATTTTTGCATTAGTTTTATATAAACTACGATTTGGTAGACCTTTCAAATATTTTTCTCATGTCACATTTTAATCTAGAACAATGGGTTAGCAGGCCTGGCCAACCCACGGACCGTGGGCCACATGTAACCCTCCAGGTATCAACCTGCGACCCACAGACCTGAATCATCTGCATAATAAATATTTAAACTCTTATTGTACATAAAAGTACCAAAGAATATTCCACCATAAATCGTTTGTATCGTACCCTACTACCATGGGAGTATCTCACTATCAAACTCTACTTTTATCTCAATTTTTCTTCTCTAATCTTGTTCAGATATAGTTACAAAGCTCGTTTTAAAAAGCGCACGAGCTATTGGGCGATACACAATGTTTAACTAACCAGAAAACTTACTGAAGAGCGCGGGTATGCATTACTAGACGTAGGGAGGGAATGAGACACTCGGAACGTGCGAAAGAGCAGCAGCCAGTCTATCTGCAGCAAGCCTAATATACTTGATGCAGAAGCGTATTGTTCCAGACAGAATTACTGCTCGATATCTTTTGATCGCTAATAATTTCCCAACATTATGTTGTAACTGCTGGATAGTTTTTTTTTTAAATTGTATTTCGTGCAAATATATTTAGTTCAATAAAATATAATTTCCCTTAATTTAAAGCAGAATGCTCTTGATTTCTCTAATTAAGGTTATACACACGCACACATACACACATGTGTGTGTGTTTAATTCTGCCCGCCTTAGTAAAATGTGTGTGCAGCTCGCCGGAGCAAAATATGTTTCCAAAGCAGCCCTCAAATCTTATGGGTTGAACAGGCCTGATCCAGAATAAAACTCATGTAACGCATTTAAATTATGTTGATTCTAAAATTAGACATAAAATAACGAAGGTCGTTCAAAAAGTCCCCTTTATATGAATGAGAAGTAGGATTCGGTTATTTCACTATCACCAGAATATGTGATAATTTTCTCTTTTTCTTTGAAGTCCGTGAGTGTGACGCCCTTCGCATCCAAAAAACCGTCGTCATCACATTTTCGGCTTCCTTCGACTTCTTTGAAGCAAAAAAGCCGAAGGCAACGCATTGTTTTGATTGTTTCTAAGTTCCCGATGAATAATACAAATCCATGTTCCATTGACAGAGTCAACTCTGCGCAAAATGACGACTGCACCTCGTCGATGCAACAGTCAAGTTTTGATTTGGCTGCCATTTGCAGCCAAATCAAAACTACTAACCTCTGAATTAGAATCAGATTTATATTGGTGCCCCTTTTAACAGATAGAACCCCACAATGGTTTTTCTAACTTGCCTTAGTAATACTTTTATTTTGTCAAAAAAGGTACTTTTGGTGCCACCCTCGTAATACAAATCAATCATCTTTATTTGAATAAATGTATAATAAACATTTAAAATACAATAAGTTTATGATTTATTTCTTATCTACCCTCCTATAAGTCTATTTTATTTCAACATCCCTATGCACACATGCCCATAAAAATTCAATCAAAAACATCCAGATTCTCTCCGCGCATTTTCCTAGCACATCACATCCTCCTATTAACCCCAATCCGCTTCTCCCACTACTAGATCCATCCGTTATCCGACCAGAATTAAGGAGACTCCAGCGGAAGAACCACCCGCATCAAATATTACAGCCGCGAAGTAGTAGAGAATAATCAATGCCCCGATCAGGGCTTCACTGGAATCTGCTTCTGTAAAAGCAGAATGCCGCAGGAAACCGAAATGAAGTACTTATGCATTCCGAAAAGCCACAAAGATGGTGGGATATCGTGTTTGGACGGCATAAACCTGGTGGACTAGTTGGAAGGACAGAAATAGTGCCTTCATTGACGCATCCATTTTAACAGTATTCTTTAGGAAAGGTTTCGCTATGAATTAGAGAATTTTAAGTTAGTTGAAATGTTTTCGTACAAAATTAAGTCGGTATAACTTTTTTCAAAGTTTTGTTGGCAATTATTACACCCTAGGGATTTGGGCATACTTTTATTAAGTCCACGGACAACGTCGTAATTTTGAATTACGTTCAAATGGTGAGGTCGACAGATGAGTTGGTACCCCCTTTCCACATCCATCCCTTTTAAAAGAATCTGTACGTTTGAATTTTTAGCAGGCTTTAAATAAATTAAAGTTATTTTATTCATATTTGATCAGCTAACGTTGTATCAGAATAATGCAACAAGTTGCTGAATTCTTCGAGAGTAACTTGACTTTGAAATTTATAAATTTTAAATAAGTATCAAACTACAGCACCAAGAGGGCTATTTATTAGAACCAAATAAAGGTCATGCCTCGTGAATGTCGGGGATATGACCTGAGCATCTACTTCTCTCTCCTATTAACCATTCCACATCTAGTGTATTTTAGAAGACAAGTTTCATTTAACGTGCTTTCTTAACTGTTTGTTAGCTTCTCACTTAGGAGAAACACAAAGGCTATTGGCGACGGATCTCATCATTTTGAACCTCAATTAAGTGAAGAGAACGATACCTAAGCTGGCACTTCAATACCCAAACTTCCACCCCAAAGGGAGGACTTGGAGCTTCGACAGATGTAATGAATAATAATCATGTACCGAAATCCCAACTTCCCCACTAAGCCGCATCTTTAGAAACTGAATAACGAAATGTAACACACTGGGAATTACACACACTTATCTTTGAAAATTAAACAACAGACCAGCATCGATGATGATGCACATCAAATAATAAATATCTTTAGAAACTGGATAACGAATAGTGATACACTGGGCAGTATTTTTAAAATTAAATAACGAACTGTAAAGCACTAGGTGATGTATCTTATGTTTATAAGGATCAGCCCTGCTACATGGCTGGTCTTTAGTGGCATGGAGGCTAATTCATGTTACACCGAACGAGACAAACGCAGGTTCGAGTTTGCTTCAAGAGACATCGAGAAGCAATAAATAGTTAGTCAATTAAATCTTTAACAGTTTTATTCTAGTTTTAGAATATACTATCAAAATGTGTTATTATGTGGAGCTTTTACGTAATAGCGAAACATTATAATTGAGAATTCTCCTTTCTTAATAACAGCAAAACTGAATCTGATTCGATAGTTTTAATGTCGGGATACGAGTCAGTAAAACACTCTTAGATGACCACCTCACACTTACCCAACACTTTGAAAGGCTCTTTTACGTTCTCTACTATCTCTTATTTCTAATATCTAAACCTCCAGTCTTCAAACTGTCCATCTCATAATTTCTTTTTCTCTACATTTCTTATATAGCAATGCTAATTTAGAAAAATCACTGTTCTTTCGCAAGACGAGATCTCAATTCAAATAATATAATACAGTAGCCCAGAAAGTTAGTTAGAAAGAAAAGCGTGCGAGAGCCCGTTACACACAGCCTTTGTGGCAAAATTTTTAGTTCACTATGTTGTAAATCATGAATTAGAGTTCCTATACCGCTATAAGTAGACAATGGCGTCTGCAGTAATTTACATTCAGTAGAACTTCGAAATCTAAAGGTGCTAAATTAATTCGAATTCTAAGGGTGGTAAGATTTGACAGTAGTGGAAAATGACAACGAGAGTAATCATTCCAGATATTGTTATAGACCAATGGTATTATGCTCATATCCAGCAAGGGTCCAATTTCCACCAAATAAAAGTTACGCGGGCCGCACTCTATGTAGATAGTAGTTTTACTTTCCTTAATGTACCTTCTTATAGAAGGAATTCTGTTACTTGTGATTTGCATCGTGGTGTTTATGTCGGTTATTGTGACGTTTCATATTACGTATATAACTTTAGTACACTAATAGTATTATTATGTATATTGAGTATGTTATTTTCATCTTTCATGTCAAAACAAAAATTTTGGAATATCACTTTTCTTAGAAATACCGATGTCCGTCTACCATTTTTCTTTTAATTTCGCTGCCACCAGGTTTTTTTGATGCAAGGGTTTAAAATAGCTAAATAACTATTAATGCTAAATGTAGTAAAAAATGTTAAAGAGAAATCTATTTTTCCCTTGAACATCAACCGACTTGAAGAAGAATAACTGCATGAATTATTGAGTGTTACGTAACTAAATTATTTTTCTTTATTCACTGATAGCTAAATATTTGGTGTTACACACACCAAGCAGGGAAGTAGAATGTTAAAATCAAAATAACATGGATGAATAAATAATATTTATATTTTTTTCTATTTGTATATTTTTACATGCGACATTGAATGAAACAAAAACTTGGTTTTTCCTTCATTGATTCAAAAAAAATGTTTCTTCTTATACATATGTTTAACATTAATACAGTTTTATAATTTATAAATTTTGATTTGTATGTACATTTTTCGTTACAGAAGATAGTAAGAGGACTAGTTTCTATTATTTTTGTTCGAATTCCTTATAAGAACACCCACACAACCATTAAAGGTTAAAAATTCATTCTAATATTTTATCGTTTCGTTAAAATAATTGATTTTGTATATTTTTTTCGTTTTGCACACATATTTCATTCTTTTTGCTTATTGAAATCATGAAGAATCATTAAACTGAATAATATTAACTTAAGAACCATTTTTGCGAAATGGAAGAGAAACAAAATAATTCAGGACTAAGTAATGCAGAAAAATAAATGTACTTCCTTCCTTTCAACCAAATATGTTTTTAAAGTTAAACCACTTACGGCTCTATACACTTACGAATGAAATATAAAATTTAAATTAGTTAAAAATTTTACTCCACTGCAGTAAGTTTCTTCACCATTTAATCAACAGCAGTTCTACAACTATTTCTAAAACAAAGAAACGCTTTTCTTCCAGATAATTATTAAAAATCATCCGTTCAAAGAACCAGTGATAATATTTTACATTACTCTTTTACTTAATATAAATCCAACAAATATGACATTTTGCAAGCATCTATTTCCTGAATTTTTCCTTTTAGCACTGTCGCAGACTGTAGCCTCTAGGCAGAAAGGACCGCAATGACGAAGAAAACATCTTCTGAAGCACGAATCGAGTGGCGACATGCGTGGGAGTTTTGAGCAGACGATAAAATTTGTGCATCGGTTTCGCTTGGTGAGCAGGAAGCAACAGTTACCACCTCTCTTCCACCTGTTGCCGGTATCACCTGCTCGAAAACCGTTGCCCCAGGCAACCACCGCTCTTTCCCGCCCACTTTTATGAACGTTTACGGAGAGTACGGCTCCTATTTGAAATTGAACAATAAGAAGACGTGACGGTAAAAACAACACTGTTAACCCACCGACTCCGAAATGCGACGTTCCCTGATCGATCCGGGAATTGCTAATCTTCGAGGAGACTTTTCCCGGGGATTAAAATGACATTTTCCGGATATCTCAATTTTCGGGATTATATGTCTCGAGTCTGGATTTTAGAAAAGGTCAGAGAAAGATGTGTTTCTTTCTCACCGCCATCTTGTGAGCACCGAAAGGAAAGGATAAACTTAAGCCTTTAATTAGAGGGAAATTAGTCGTCATCAGTTGCTGATTTAATTATTTATCGTCCCTGCGTAAAAGACGATTAATGACAGTTTCAAGATTAATTTTTTTTGCTGCTTTTATGAAATAAGTAATCTTTAACAATTGTGACTTTGTTTTTCTTTCTATTATTATTGAACATATTAGAGCAATACATAATAATTTAAAAGCAATTACCTTATTTAACGATAATAAATTTTTGTTTTAACTATTGCTTGCCGATCACGTAAAGTTACGTATTACTTCTAGAGTACAGATCACCTGAAATTACTTTTTTTTTTATCTGTCTCTATGTTAATGCGGTATCCAACATAGAGTAGTCAGTACCTGTCGTACTATTCTATAACAAATAGACCAAAAGAGTTACAATTTACCTCATAAAGACTGATACATTTGTTGCGTATAATTCAAACGTTTCCAAGCGAAACAGGCCTGCATTGAGTCACAGATCAAATACATGAAAGCTCTGAAAACCTTCAAGATCATGAACCATCTGCGTCGAAAGCTACGTAAAGTGCAGCAAGTTATGATGCTCTAGGAAGAATATCTATGCATATGGAGAAGCACAAGTTGGAAAAAACCGTTGGTAAATGATTGGCAAAGGGAAGAAAAAAAATTAAATTTCAATATCGTGTATGCACAGTGAAAAAAAATTATACAGTGAGGTGTGCCATGCGTAAATTCTAGGGGTACAAGTTTCACACGGAGTCATACATTAAAACAATACAAACATTTGTTAGCAATAAAATTCTACCTAGTTTCTATGTGGAACAAATTGGGTTATTGAAAAATGAAATGCGAGGGTAGATTTTCATTTTTTGCAATCTTTTCGATTTTGATTCCAATTGTAACCTTCAATCAAAATTTTCGTACATATAACCATGTAATTCTTAAGCAATAATAAAGTACACATTTCTAGGTAAGAAAATGAATATTATATACGTTTTTTTTATTATTATTATTTTAGTAAAATATTCTTCCGAAATAACGATATCAATAATTACTTCATTTTCATCCTCCCAAAGTTCCGAATTAGATTCCTGCTTTTTGAAATGACATCTTCATCACCTGAATACATTCCAAATAAGATAACGGAACTCTCACGCATACTTCCCTGCAGCTAACCTCTTGGGGCTTTCATATGATGTTATTTGAACCTCTAGTAATGAGTCAGTTATGGCGAAGTTTATAATAGCGGAAGAACCAAATATGGCTATGATGTGCCAAATAATGTGTCATTGAGTTCCAGGCGTTTGAAAAATGGAAAAATAGATTTTTAAAAAATAGTTGACAAGAAGGAAGGTAGACAGTAGAGAAATTTCGCTAGGGTATCCCGGGGCCTCATCACCCGTTTATACAAAAGACAGTTAGTCCCTTGGGAAAAGAAAAAATCACCCGTTTGACTTAGGTGAATGATGCTCTCCTGAAGAAGATATGCCTCTGAAGGCACCTCTTTTGAAAAAAACGTGACTTACGTAAATAAGAATAGAAATATTGAAGTGTAGTAAATGGAGCTGCGAAGAATTTAATACAGAGCAGCAGCAAAAGTATCAGAGAGTGAAAGGGGGATCGGAAGGTTTCAACTGTGAGATTATGCCTATTACCATGAGATATGGAATTAGTTCCGGATTCGGACCCCCTTTTAATAGTGATTACATATGTATTCACTCCTGGTTATCTTTTAAGTGCACAAGTGAAGGTTTTTCTCTATAGTTGTGAGCCGCATCTTAATTTTTGACTGTTCTATTTGACTATCTATTTAAGTTCAAGATTTTTGACTCCTTGATTATTTATTTAGTTAGTGACTGAACTTCATTAACTTGCGATGGCAGAAATAAGTGACAGAAGCGAAAACGAAGAGTCAGTAAGTTTCTTGTGATATCTTCGATTTTCTTAGTCGTGAAGGAATACAGGACGTTTTCCGTTTTACCAGTTGCTATAAGTAATTATTTCAGAAAAACTGAAGCATCTTATCATGGATAATAATATATGTGATCTTAGTCTATAACTGTTTTATATCTACTCCAATTAGTGTAACTAAAATGCAATAAAACTGAAAAAATTAAACTTCCATAATAGTTTTGATTATTTGAGGTTAAATTATAAATTTAGTAAAATAATAGCACGTTGATTCAGGGGTTGAAATATTGATTTAAAAAGTTGATATATCTGGGAAACATTTTAACCAGTTGATAGTTGAGAGAAATAAATTCGATATTTAATCACTCTAAAAATAAAAAAAAAACTGAGAAATTTAATCAATACATGCTTTTTTTCGTCTAAATATCTCTGGTTAATTTAGTTATCATCCCATTTGAACCTTTATTCCATTTCGATTGGATACTACGTAAAAATTCTACGCCTCATTAAAACAAAATGAATCTTAGTATTTTATTTCTATTATTATTGTTGTTGTTTTCAATGCTGTCAAAATAAAATATTTCTAAACGAAGAATTATTTTTGGGGGGATAGTAAAACTATTTTGAATTGTCTTACTCCTAGTTCTTTTGCGGAGTCAATGTTTTAATTAAGTGAACATTTTCTTGATTATACAAAAAAGAAATTCGTTCAGACTGGTACAGCTCAGAATTTTTATTTAACTCCAGTTTTAGTTTTGAAGAAGTTTTTGGGCATGGTCCACTTCTGAGATGATATTTCGTTTAGACAACTTTTATTATTTAGTTGTTGTTTTTTTCGTCAATCGTTTTGCTTAAATATTTCGAGAGAATTTTCTATTGTTTCAAACATTTTTGATAATTTTGAATATATAAATAAATTTTCAATTATAAAATTTATTTCTTTTACCTCTAAATCATATCTATTTTTACTTTATACCGAGAAACTTTACAACGGATATTACCCAGGTTCTCGTATTTACTAATTTATTCCTATAATCCTCTCCACACTTTCAGAGTTCCAGATTTAACATAATATTAAATCCCTTACTTTATTTTCTTGATTTTTATGCTTTGTCAAACACACAAATATCCATAAGTATTATAATTTCAGTATTTCTCTCCCGGAAACTAGCTTCGGTAATTTTTTTCTTCCGTCGAAAGGTTTATCAGGTTTCGAGACCAATTTTCCGAACCCAAACCTCTGGCATCGAGACAACCTAATGATCTTTATCTTTCTCTTAAGGTCGTTTGCAAAAACAAGTGAAGATCCCCCTGGATACCTCAGCGATCCTTCTCTATTTTGGACCCACATTCTTATCGACCAATTTTTCCATCTTTTCCATTTTTTCACACCTGGATCACATCTTTATCTTGTTTGGCACAACACGGCTACATCTGGCTTTTGTGCCATTAAAAGTACTATCATTCACTCACTCACTGAACTTTAGCAAGAATATCTTTCAAATTTTGCTTGGATTTTTGACAGAGCGACCTACAGTATCCCATAAGTTTTATATGAGTAATAAGTCTGGCGATGCTGCTAGCTATGGCTTCTGACCAAGGTCTTAAGATGGCAGTGGTATGAACACGAACATTCTCTTGTTGAAATAGAGGGCTGGAATGGAAGTTAATAAAAGGGATGGCCACCGGTCAAATAATCTCACTAGTGTATCTTTGGGCCTCAAAGTGGCTCTGATGAAGATCAATGATTATCGGACATCGTACCAAATCTCACCACATACTATAACCCTATTGTCTGAATGGAGACAACCTATTGTCCTTCGTGGCACTCTGACTGCGTTACCTCCACACCCGAGTACGGTTATTCTCCCCAAGACAAAAGCCAGACTCGTCACTTAAAATGATCCGCTGCTATTCCGTATGGCTCCATGCTGCTCATTCGTGGCACCATCGTAGTCTGTGGTGTCAAGGGCAATCTCCGTGATCGTCTCCGTATGAGCATTCCTGAAGCATACAGCCTACTTTTAATGGTACTGGCACTTGCAGAAGAGCATAACTGTTCGCGTATTATCCGGAATTGTGGCAGATGGTGTGCAGGAAATGTTTTCAATCGGCCAACAACCATTTCGGCTAACAGCGTGAAACTGTAACATCTGAGCTACCGATGTGATGCACAAGTCGACGTAATGGCTCTCAGCCCTCATGTATTCCTACGATGAGACTCTTCTTACATCCAACTATTTAATAGACTGTTGTCTTCTCAAAGGCATTCTAAACTTCAAAGCGATAAAATGAATCCAAACGAAATAATTAAAATCAAAATTACATGCTTACGGGGAACCTTTTTAAAGCTCCCCTTAATGGAAATGTAAGTAACTTCTTTGCTGATATCAATAGCACCGACTATACTAAATCATTTGCATATCTAACAGAGATGAATCGATTTCCTAATTTTCAGTTGAGCACCTTGCTTTCCTTCTTGGAGAAACTATTTTTTGACGATGAGTGTATTTCTTGCCCAATTCATAATTCCGCTTATACCTCGTATCTTTGAACAACAGTCACAAGATCAGATGATACCAGAATGAACCCGACCTCTTCTTCCCTTCCATTTTCACACCAAGATAAATTAGGGATCTAAAAGCTCCCATCTATCAGCCATTTTGTTTTCGTAAATGTAATGTTAGTTATTTGGATTTGCTATCCTCTTCAATCCTAAGCTATTGTGTGACGCCCCTGTCCATTGCTCTTATTTAATTGCTCTGTCAATGACAAATGTCACTTATAAAAGTCAGTCAAATATCAAAGAAATAACGAAAACAACTTTCACACAATATTTAATAGAATAACCAACATACATTATATCTATTATGCCTGTTGGAGCAGTGGTCGTAATTACGGTCACGAACTCGAAGCTAATTAAGACGCATGAGGTTGTTTTATTGAGTCGTAAGTTCGAATCTTGATGAGATTAAGGATGCTTCCCAAAAGGGGTCTGATTTCATTTTGAGGTTCCACGGCCTCCCATTGGCATGGTTTGGAAGTTTAGAGAAGGAAGTGGGAACTCAGGTACCATCCTTATCCTTTGAGGAAGGTTCAAAATAACGAGGTCCGTCGTCAATTGTCCTCATGTTGCTTTTAAGTGGGACGTGAATAAACAATCAATAAAATCACTTTAACAGCCTATGCGAGTAAACCTCATGCGCCTTAATTAAGTATCAAGTACTGCTTATCTGTTTTCCATTATCTCCTCCAGCAGTCTATTAACATTCGATATCCAATCTGTTATTGTTGTATCAGATTCTTCCTCGTTATCATCTTCTACTGGTTCCCTTTCTCTCTCCTACGACCGCCCCTCATTACTACTCTTTGTCTCACTTCACCTCAATTTATATATTAACTATGTTTTACATAATTTACAAGTTGAGTTATTAGAATCAATTGTTTAATGTCTTAAGGACAATTTAACGGAAGTAGGCCCTTCTCTGTCGTTATAATTTTATCCATTTGAATGCAAAACAATGCATCCAAAAGTGCAAAAAAATAATGAAGATTTCTGCTGAATTACATTTCCTTCTTGATTTTTGGAAACATTTTAAAATATTTTTAAGGACACGAAACCCCACAAACGAATGATTAAAATAAGCGTAAAAATATTTTTTAAAAAAATCAGAGGAAACTATTGTTCCGTAAAAACTTTCATTATCTCTTGCTGCTTCAAATAATTTTTTTCCATTTAAATACTCAGAAACATTAAAAAAAATTGCAAGCTTAACAAGTAGGGAGATTCAGATTGAGAATTGAATTGAAATTTAATACACGTAATAATTCAGATGAGAGATTCACTTGATCCCAAAATCAAGACAACTAAAGAAATACAATGTGTATTACTAAACAAATACAGTACAACTTGAATAGCGCCTCGGACCGCCTTCTGCTGCAATATATGCCACAACACAGTCCTCATTGAATTGATTAGACATCGGATGTTGTCCTGAGGCAGATGAGCTCATAAATCTAGAAACTCCAAATCATGTACAGAGTAACACTTCAGCATCTGACTTTCAGCTGGTCCCCCAAATACTCTATAAGGGTCCGAGTAGCGGGCCGGCCATGTAAGAGTCTGAAAATGACGTAGAAATTTTGAGATACTCTAGCTGTATACAGACGAGCATTATCTCGCGAAAAATTGCTCCTGGGGGGGACTATTCATGAAAGATTCCTTGTAGGGTTGAATAATTTCATCAAAATAATTCTGGCCCGTTGTGGCTGTAAGTACTCAAATTATAGTGGTCAGGCTATCAAAGACTGTGGCCCTAGACCATTATGTCTGCTGTGCGGGCAGTGAGTTGAGCGACCGTGAAAAACTGTACCGTTCACCAGGGCTCCTCCACTCCCGCACACGATTATCCTCTGTCCACAAAGCGAAGCGGGATTCATCACTTAACACCACGTTTTGCCAATCTGTTGCATTCCAAGTCGCTCTGGCTTGTCACCACTGTAGATGCAGTCGCCGATATTTCAGTGTTAAAAGCAGTACAATAAAGGAGTGCTTGGCTGGAGATTCAGTCACTTGGAAATGATTTATGTACCAACTGGCAGTCATACATCTGTTTTTATCACGAAAATAGTCAATGCGAGATCCACGAGCGCTTGCCGCCTGATCCTTTGATCATCTCGCCTCCTCATCTTCCTGTTCGGTCTAGACACGTTTCTCTACGCGTGGGAACCATCTCATGTCAACTGCTCCTAACATATTATGACGGCACACCCTGAACAATTGACTAACACGACGCGTCAACCATGCCGAAGATCAGGCACCGCTTAAACGCGCTTAACTGTGCGCAATGTCTTCTCACACGTCTACCTGGTATTCTTCGCTTACTAAAGTCCTCCTGGAATCGGAATGGGATAGTTTCGTTTATTAATCTACCACTATGTGATGGTTTATATTGGACACACTTCCTAATTATAACGCTAGTGTAGGATGTGTGGTCATGCGCATCGGTACTAAACTTAGATCCTACTCATATCGAACATCATTCAATTACTTTGCGAAGTTTCACAACAAATAGCTCGTATCCTTTTTGGTGTGCTGTTTTCGATGTTCCTGAATGTAGATAGTCTTGATTTGCAGAGAAAAGTATACATTCTATAGGATAAACATTACGTTCACGAAATCAAATTGACCGGTAGACGAGAACCTTAAGATTATGATAACTACTTCTTTTATTATGCTGTACGACGGTCATAGGCATTCAAAGGAACTGAAACATTAAAAGTTTTCAAATTTTGCTGTTAAAAATAGAGGGCGCTTCAGATTCCATATATGTTTTCTGTTGAAAGGATCGCTGAAAATTAAATTTTAAAATTACAAATAAACATTCCACATTATACAGAAAAGTAATTTTATTAATGTTTTCCTCAAAATCTTTTTCGGGGGATGGGGAGGAATTCTGGACACTTTCCTCAAAATCTACTTTATCCATAGAGCTTATATTTCCTACAATAGAAAATGAGTTTATTTCCTATGTAGTAAAAGTAATTTTTTGCTAATCAGCCCATACAAATGTCAGACATAGTACAATTTTTGTGAAAAATTTAGAGGAAATTTGAATCAAAAAATTTAAATTATTTAAAATTTTATTGAATTTAAATATTTAAACTATAAGTTTACTCAATGTATAGAATGTTATGTTTATAAGTACTCGGTAAATTTGAAAGTTATGAATGTCGCAGACTTAACGCAAGGTGTACCAAAAAGTAGGAACACGACTAACAAATGTAAATACAACTATTGATGATTTTTTACTCATACATTATTGTTTATATATAAAAATGAGATTTTCTTTACATAAATAGATGCAGAACTGCACAGATGCTCAAAGCTAAACTGTGACTTTCATTGCTTTTAATTTTTGATAAAGAAGAATTATTTCAATATGGTATAAAATAAGGTCCTTTTTCGTTGTCGAAAACATCTCATATATCTTAAAAGACCCGAATCGGTTGAATCTAAAACATATTTGCGCTGAACGAGCTCAGCTCGGTACAATTCAGTGCTCAACAACACAGTACAATGAATTTTACAAATGCAAGAAAGGTAACATCCTCGTTGAAGTTGATCATTAAAATATTTGGTCTGATTTGATATGATTGTTTATTAACGTCGCACTGAGAAGCAACACAAGGACTATTGATGATGGACCTCGTCATTTGGAACCTTAGTCAAGTGACGAGGGCATTTGAACTGGCTGGCATCTCTAAATTTCTACACCAAGCCAACAGGAGGACTTAGAACTTCTACCGATTGAATGTGCATCAGCCAATCTACACGGCAGGTCTTTAGAAGCATCAAGGGCTTGAACCAACGACTCAACGAAACAACGCCGGCAGCGAATCCATGAGCATGGCCACTAGGATACCGTGGCCACAAAAAAAGGTAGTTTATACAAGCTTTGAAGCAGAAAAAAAGACTAACAGAAACAAAATTAGAACAGTGATTCTCTGGTACCCCATGAGGGAAAAAAAGAGGAGGAAAATCTAAGACCCTAAAAAGACTCTGAAAATCTCATTTTGTGATACGTGGCACCCCTCCCCCCAATTTTCATGTTGAAGCAAACATTCAAATTTATACAAAAAAATATGTAGGGAACAACAAATATTTTATTCGGAAGTTAAATTGCAAATGTGATCTTCAAACTGCATCAATGGATGAATTCGATTTATTGAAAAATTTAGATTTTTTACAAGAGACAGAATTTAGAGAGCAACACTATAATGTATACTCTAAGAGAACATTTCCTTTTTTTTTTAATCTCTTTACGACTTTTTTTGAAACAGAGTTACCAGATTTCAAATTAGGCCTTGCGGAACAAAACTGAAAAAAATTACGCTATTTTTTGTATGAAATTTTTTTCTCTATAAACAGTTTTGATAGATAATTTTTAATTTTTGAACTACATTTTGGCCGTTTAAAAACGTATCTATTGAAAAAAAAAATAATAATTACTTAAATTTTGATTCATAAAATTTTCTTAAAAATAATTCATTTGATTTCGCTTCATTAAGATTAACTAAATCTTGGTTTTCTTCAAAATACAAATTCCAAAGTAAAATTTATAACGATATTCTGTTTTATCACCAGCTAGACCACCAAATTTATCAGAATCCACCTTTTCTATGTTTATGCTGCACCATATTTTTGAAAAATTAAATACAGATTAAAAAGTTTCAAGAGAGATATTTAATTTAAAGTACTAAATATTTAACAACACTAATGATACAACAATACAGTTACATATAAACTTTTAAAGCAGAGAAGATTTTTTGAGCTAACATTTGTGGTTTTGGATCTGCTAAGGGATCGCTCCTGATTAAAGTTTCTCTTGCTTCTCATCAAAGAATATGCCGAACTATTAATAATTTCAAGTACTTGAAGAGGCTTGAGATTTATTAAACTTCTACTATCTAAATAACGTAGTTTGAAAGGAGCACTTAACTATTTATGCTTTCTGCTCTGTAACGTCGTAAAATGAAGTATTTATATAGCAGCGATTCGCTTACAAATAATATTATGAGTCTATTTCGGCATTCAATAATTTCGGCACAAAGAAGCCGTCTTATAAGAGAGGAGGGTAAATTAAAATGTTAACAACATCAGGGCTCTCTTCATTAGACTAATTGGAGTACAACTCACCTATCACTCCGAAATGTATTCTACTGATTGCAAATTTACCAACTTTTTTATTATCGGTAATACGGTAAAATCTTCAAACAAAACCAGTGTACCGGTAAATTACCGAGAAATTCTTAATCTACGAATATAAAAGAAAAATTAAGAGCAATAACACTTTTTATTTGATTTTTATAATCTATCAGAAAAGTATTTAAAATAAATTGTATTCCGAACATAAATTAATATACACTGCTGGCCAGTAAAACTGCAACACCAGGAAGGAATACTCTGATGAACATCACAATAACATGAAAGGAAAAAGAGGTTAGGATATGTAAATGATTAGTATTTCAGCACTTTTAGACGACGCAGGAGAAAAAACGACATCTGAAGCAATGCATAAAAGAAAAGTTGTGCAGTAGATTTCTCATTCGAAAAGCGCTATGCAAGGTCGGAGTGTGCTCAGAATATCGTGCTATTCCTCGAACAAGAAAAGGAAATGCTTACCAGCAAGTGTCGAAATTAGATAGAAGTAGGATAGTTGCCTATCGAGGGTGTGGATTATCGTTCCATGAAATTGTCCGTCGCACTAGTCGAAATCCAAATACTGTCATGCGAATATGGAATCAATGGGTAGCTGAGGGTAATACTGAATGGTATGCAGGATCTCTACGCCTTTTCATGACTAACGCCACAAAAGACAGACAAATTGTGAGGTTGGCCCTGTAAAACTGTACAATCACATCTCGGACCATTAGTCAGGAAATTGGTATTTTTGCAGCACGCCCAGTATCCGCTCGTACGATGCGTGCGATTACATTTACAGCAGCGAGGACTGTCAGCACGACAACCATTACATCGACTTCCCTTGACACTGCAGTATAGAAAGAAATGGCGACTCTGGTGCACCAAACTACAAAAATGGTTACAAAAGTGGTACCATGTCGTCTTTTCAGACAAGTCTCTGCTCTGCGTGCAATATTCTGCTTTAGTGATGCAATATTCGATGCTTTAGTGATGATCTTATACGTGTCTGGAGGCTCCGAGGGGACCGCTTGTCGTCTGATTGCATTCAATATCTGCATAAGGTCCCTGCACCTGGTGGGATGGTTTGGGTAGCAATTGGGTACACGACACGTGCATCACTAGTTCGGATCGACGGTTATTTTAACGCAGATCGGTACATTTCTGACATCTTACGTCCAATGATTGCACCCAATCTTCGAGGCTTGTCAAACGCCATCCTCCAACAAGACAATGTACATGTTGTGATCTTCCTCGATACACAGAGAATTCGATTGTTTCCCTGGCCTGCACGGTTTCCAGATCTATCACCCATTGAAAACATCAGGTCATGGGTTGCTGAGAGACTGGTCCGTCACCCCTCTCTAGCTAATATGATTGATGAAGTGTGGTATAGACTTGAAGCATCACGAAAAGAATTGCCCTTTTCTGTCATCCAAACCATTTCGACTTCATGCCTAACCGAGTAAGGGCCATTTTAGCTGCAGTTTCTACTAATAATCTAATTCAACCCTGTAAACTCTCAAACTGCTTGCAAATTTAATCATTTTGTCTTCATACCATACTGTTTACGTACAACAATATCTTTTTTATATTTGCTTTCCTTCATGTTGTTGCAATTTTAATGGCCAGCAGTGTAAATAAAATTCAATAATTCTAATTATAACCAATTATAAGTAATACTCGTGCATTAATTTTTTTCTCAATAAAAACTATTATAAAATGTATAAAATATTTTAAAAAATAAGTACGTATAAAGCTAAACTGATTAACACTTTGGTCTCCTAATTGTAATCTCAATTTGGCACAAAATAATCTCGCCGTAAAAAAAGCGCTATTAGCATCCAAAATTGTTGGTTTAGAAATTATTAAAGAAACTTAAAAGTGTTTTAATAAATTTCCCCTTTATATTTTCCTGTTGAAAATTTTCCATTTCTTTTTAAAGATTTCATTAATATTTTTTGATTGATATTTTTTTTTCATCAAAAAGTTAAATTTCTCTTACGTTGATAACTTATTTGCAGGTGTGAAAGAAATTGTGCATATTGCATTTTCGGTTTCTTCAACATTTGTTTTTATTTCAACCTGGGGAATAAGTTGCAAAAAGTGTATTACATTTAGGTACAAAATTTATCGAATTACCATTCGATAAATTAAGAATTGGTATCTAAATGCTTAATTTACCGGTATAGAGGTCCTTAATTCATGCAAATTAGGAAAGAAACAAGCGGCCGTGGTAGCCTAGAGGTCATGGTTTCGGATTCGTGGCTGGTGGTTTTCGTTCAGTTGCGGGTTCGATCCTTGGACACTAATGACCCGCCATATAACCGGGGCTGATGCATGTTAAATCTGTCGGAGCTTTAAGTCCTCCTGTTGGCGTGGTGTGGAAGTTAGGAGAGGGGGTGTCAGCTCAGGTATCGTCCTCGTCACTTGACCAAGGTTCAAAATTACGAGTTCGTGGCCAATATCCTTCGAGTTGCTTCTAGAGCGACGTTAATAAAAACTAACTTAAGGAAAGAAATACGTTTTGTTATTGCAACCATTACTTTTTATGGTACTGTAATTTGTTAATTTATCGTCAAAGTCCATTGATTTTTTTTACCTACCTTGCAGAACGTCTAGCATGCCCACAAATAAAAGTATTTTGAGTGACAAATTAACAAATATTTGGGCTTAAAAAACTGAAGGGATAATTAGATGCGTAAGATATATATATACCTTACTTCAAATGACTCAGATCAGTAGATTGTAAATGATTCGGGGCAATTTAATACTTAATTAGCAATATTTATTTATCATTCATTATAATATTGTGCTAAAAGAATATCAGTCGTTGAAATAGAACAAAAATAAAGTTTGTTCAAATATTTACAAGCTAATGGATACTTGAAAGAGTTACAACTTGTATCATAATGTTATGTTAAAATGAAATATGAAGACCAAGAGCAAATGACAATTTAATGTAGCAGACTTCGATGCAGGCAAGACCGAAGCATCCAGAAAACGGCTAATCATCTGGTGTCCAAGATGCCCTCTGTTCAACAAGTATGAACTCAGCAGATTCGGGCTGTCGACAAGCTGGATAATTTGAGGAGGACAGCAATCGAATCGGCAAAGAAAGAACTACTTTTCCTCTTCTGCTGTGTTCTTCTTGTGGTTGAACGGGTACAAATACCAATACCAAAGGTGCGCTAGCAGAATTCTCACAATTTGTACTGCTCCGAAATATGAGTTATTCTAATGTGCCGTTTCATGGTAAGATGGGAAGGTGGTAGGGGATCATGCTGCCTCATGGCAAGAAAATAGCAAGCAGTTCAAGGAGGGACGCCACAAATAACAATTCAGTGCTCCATCTATTCTAATCTGGCAATTCATCTTTCCAGCCCTGCTTTTAATCCGGCATTATTATATAGGCAGACGTCTTACAGACATTTTTTTATGCATTCTAATTCAATAGAATAATGTAGGCTATCAATACAAAACATTGCATTTTTTTGTAATTTTAGTTATATCGTGTGTTTGTTACTTTATCAATGTGTATTGTATTGCATTTTATGCAGTAATAAAATGTTTCAATGCAATGCAATATGCAATGTTTTCTGTCGCTTAAATTCGTTGTTATTAGTGATTTTCCAGTAATCGTGGAATTTCGGTAATGGGGTGGTGCTCTGGTCATATATCTGCCGGGTTACCGAGACAGTACTGTACTTTCTGTTAATTTTTTTTCTCAAATTTAAACTAGTCAGAAATAGAAAATTAATCATATAATTCGTACTCGTTGTTATACCATACGCGCCCAATTTTTCAACTTAAAATGTGTTACAACGTTCGTTCAACATGTAAAAGACCTTAACATATCAATTCGAAATATACATCTATGTAGCATCAACTATGAATAGTAAGAGGTAAAAATAAACCAACGGAATCAATTAATTATGTTACAAAATTCTCGACAAATAAGCTTTTAGCTTGTGCAATGAAGCATTAACAATTCATTCGCCAGGTCGATAAAAATGTATCGCCGATTTCCGAAATGGCGTTCGAAATTACGTTACAGAATATTCCCGCACTTTGTCGCAGTAGTTACGCTGTTGAAGTGCTTTGAAAATACATTCTTCTTCTATCATAATGGCCACTTAAACCATCTCTTTTCAGAGACATATAAGATGACAGTCAACGTGCTTTCAAGATCCGCCATTTTGATAACATTTTTGTTTGTTTATATTTTACTCGCAGTGATGCACGTCTTCGTTCGAGGTTAATAATGTTAGCTCTTCGCTTTTCGAAGATCTTTTGTTTCATTTTTTTTATTGGTCGTTGCATTTCAGAGCACTTCAGTTTCGTTAATTGGACAGTAATGACCTAAACTCCGAACGATTGGGAAAGAAAGAAATAATGGCAAAAAAAAGGAAACGTTTTCGACTGCCATAGCGAAAAAAAAAGAAATAAATGATATTAAAGGCAATAAAAGAAGAATTAAATGGAATACGACAGACATTTTTATTTTGTCTGATCTTTTTTCCCTTTTATTGTTATTATTCTTTTGCCCCAAAACAATGTTAAGAATTGTTAAATGCGATTTAATTATTCCATCCATAACCGTAACCTTAATCTTTTCACTTCGCTTGAATTTTTCTGTTCCATTATCTCGAATAGAGATTTTTCGTTCGTTTTTCGAATAGAGTGAGAACACAAAAATTGTTTTAAAGGAATGGATGAAAAGGCGGTAAAATATTTTTCTTAGTTTTTTCCTCTTTCTCTCCTTTAATTTCATTTGAAAGCGCCATAATCCAGGCGAATCCGACTGCACTGTTTTCCTTTCCCACCGCTGCACTTAAATTGGATTTTTAACGAAATTTGACTAAAAACTCGAACTAAATCTTACAAGCGAAATGAGCTTGTCCGGAATTAGAGTGAATGTGTAACTTCATTTTCTATGTTTCGGTAAAGTTAGTTATTCTCGGAAATAAAATAAAGTTAAGGCGATGAGGAAAAGCGCTTCTAAAAATTTGCTTATTTCTTTTGTCACTTAAAGAATTCAAACCTTCAACTAAGTAGAAATGAATTTTTCATGGAAAGGAGCAAAGACTTCTAATTAAAAACATTGAATTGCATTAAAATCTCCCTGAAGTTTTTGATATTTTTAACATCAATTTATTTACCAATGTGGTAATTTTATTATAGAGGAATACAAAAATGGGATTTATAGTATTTCTTCATTCTATTTTATTGAAACTATTAATTTAAGTGTAAACTTTTTAAATTATGATAAATAAGTGCCTAAAATAAAAATAAAAAGTTGAATTTGATTATTTAAACTTTAATTAGCATTTTGGAAGAATATATTATTTTTTATGATACTTATATTTTCTGAAATAATAACAATTTAAATTATTTGTTGATTGTGGATCTAAAAATCACGTTAGATATAATTCGTAAAATTTCTCTCTATCTCTTCTAAACCAATATCACGATTTTATTGGATATATCTTAAAGTTGTAATTATATTAATTCCCATTTTCTCGACAAGGTGAAATAAAAACTCTTTAAAGCACTGTTTCTCAACCTTTTTTTTACTATGCCCCCCATAAGCCTTATAAAAAAAAATTTATGTCACCCTTATACATATATATGTAGAAAGTGGGGTATGAGATTGTTCATCCCGAATCTACGATAGTTTGCTCTTACGCAAAAGGTTGGTTGTCAAGGGGGGTAATTCCATTACCGGACTCTATTATGATTTCGTAGGAATTCAATGATGAGACTCAACTTGTTTTACTTCGTTTAATATTTGGAGAGATGAAGATATTTACACATTGAACTATATACAGGTGATCTCTATTAGGAGTAAACAGTTCTTCCGAGACGGATTGATGGCAATCTAATTAATCTTATCCCATATAGGCGATGGGCACTGGAACGCGCTCGGGCGTTTGAAGTTTACTTCCGACGCGGGTAATGGGAAGGAGAAGCGAATCGGAAAAGTGGGGGGAAAAGAGCGAGAACGAAGTGTCACTCAGTTTTTGTTCTGGAATAGATGTCACTGCATGAGCTTATCACATGACGCTGATTCGTGGTGCCATCTATTGAGCATCGGAGGCACTGGTTTTACAGTGCATTGGAAAATAAAATTAATTGTTTAATAATTAGCTGGAAAATCATATATATATATAAATGATTCTTTTACTAATAGTGCCGTTACTTAGTGGTATATCTTTGGCATCTTTAACATCTTTTCCTAGAACCATTTTAAGAATTACTGATATTGATGGTTTGATTCAATTCTCCCCTATAGTACGACTTTTTTCAGGTTTAGCGATGGGTAGTGGAATACGATAACTCACCTCATGAGTACGGTCGGTTGACAGTTGCATTGTGGGCAGTAAAAAGAGATTTTAATGCTACACTTTCTTCAAAATTGTTTCCTAAAGTAATATAAATCTGAAATAATATGAGCATTATGTTTTGCCTAGAAATGCGCTTCAGAACGACCACGTTTCATTGATTCGTTGGTCAAACATTGTTGGCATAAAAGATAAAAAGGTAACCTTTCATCATAAACAGCGGGTATGAAACGAAATTTTAAATATTCCTCCGAATACTGACGAACTTTCTTTTTACTTGTACACTCATTTCACTATGGGGTAAAAGAAAATAAATTAAGAACTTAATATGAACTGAAGTAAATGTAGATTAAAGATGCATATTAAAATACCCAAATGCAAAACAAAACGTACTTTTTCATAAGACAAATGTTTCTGAAAAATTAGGCTTCTAAAAATGAAATTAATAAAAACTATTTAACTGACTTTATTTACCATAAACATATACCTAATATTTATATAATTTATGTATTTTTTTATAATAACTGAACTTTTATAACAATTTTACGGACGTTTATTTTGAATCAACGCCACTAATTAATAATATACGATATTGCAAAAGACTGCAAAAACTTAGATCCCGGCATTTTTTATTCCGTACCATTCAAAACAAATAACAAGATTGTTGGGGTTTGGAAAGAATATTTTATCGTCATGCAGACAGATATTTAATAATTTTATTACAATTTATCTCACCTTACATAAACATATAATGAAAAATATTTGTAAAAATTGGTTATATTACTAATAAATTGATCATTTACGCTCTAAATGAGTCCCTTTTTGAATTGCCCTCCTTCAGAATCAAATCGCCCCCTTGTGGGGCGTTGGCCTCACTTTGAAAAACATTGCTTTAAAGTCTTCAATTATTTTAATTTTAGTTACCAAAAATCTAGTTGTGTGTTATTATGTACTTTTATTTAACTTGGTGTATTCATATGTATATATGCGCGTAAAAAATGCTTTTTTATTTCAAAATTTGTATTCGAATTTTAACCCACTTCCCACCATCCGTTGGAGCTGAAATTTTGCATACATGTATAACTCTAATAACATTACAATACTATAATAAGGCTCAATAAGTTACGGACTTACTGTGAGTCTTGAGGCCTAGGACTTGCTCTTAACAACGTCCATTTCAGATGAAATTTTTTGCACATTCGTATAATAAGTCTTACATTCCCGATCTAAAGAGAATTAAATGAATTTTAGATAAAGAATTTAATCAAGCTTTCATTTAAAGAGGGACTAAGAGGTATAAAAATAATTTTTTAATGTGAAATGAATTGTAATTTATAAACGCTTTAGGCGTTAATACTTCTTTTAATCTCATATATAAATAACAATGGTACTTAATTTATCTGTCGTTGGTGAGATATCTTAGTCGAACACCTCGAGCTCTTATAAATTATATATTATTTTACATTAAAGGAAATTATATTTAAGTTTTTCAGTGCATATTTAAATGAAAGTTTGATTTTATAATGTTTTATACTTATTTTTAAACTCATTACAACACCTTTAGCTTCATATTTACAGTTGTTTAATTTTATAAGAAAAGGAAACCTTAAACGAAATGTAAAACAACAAAACATAATCAAAAGAAAGAGGGCTATGCAATGTGAAACAACAATTTAATTGATGTCTTCATCTAATTATAGCATTGAAAAAGATAATAAAAAATGAATACTATATCAGTGAACTACTATTTACCTCGATTGTAACTGTAAATCTTTTCGGAATAGACTTGACTGCCTCTGATGTCCGTGACATTTAAATATATCCATGTAGCTCGATGCTTAAATCTTCAAGTCGTCTGAATTTCCTTCAAATTTATACAATTTTCCTTCCTTAACTGTGTTGTAAGCGGCATTAATACAGACAGAATAAGTATTCTAAGAGTAGATAGAAATGGAAGAATTCTTAAATTGGTATAAATTGTTGGGAACTGATATACATTATTGATAACAGATGGCTTTAATTGTCCCGTTAAAATGAAAAATGCATCATGATTTAAGTTTGAATTTACAATCTGGTAACGAGAGAGCAAATTTCTTGGAATAAGGAATCAGCTTGAAACCTGGATTTTTTTTTTTTTTTTCTTTTTCTTTTTTTGTCGTGATACATTTTATTTCTTATGTTAATAATTGAATTATTTTGCAAATAGTTTTTTGAAATTAGAATTAAAATGGAATTAGAAACTCAAAACTTGTAGCGTAAAAAATGGGGTTTTCTTATAAAATTAGTTAGTGTTTTGATTTTTTCAGTTCATCTTATTAAATTTCCTTTAATGGCTGGTTTATAAGACGTTTGATTTTCTTTAGAGTCTTGATAGGTTAAAGATACTTCTATAGATTGAAAATAGTTTAATTCGGTCTCCGAGTTTTAAAAAGGCTCCTATTCCTACTCTATAACATACAATAGCATCTTCACAATGATTAATCAGTAATGCCCTGAAGTCCAGAAAAAAGTATTTCGCACGTACGTAATTCCCAATAAAAAATGAAAGCTTGATGACCTGAAATTTCCCTGAGGAATCCCAAAACAGGAGATGCAGGCGTCAAACAAGAGTTTGGCATTTATTTCTCGGTAATTATTGAACAAGTCTAGTGAAAGCAAATCGACAGTAATCAGTGTAACAATGAAAACCTCTCTGAAAAGAAAGGGGAGAAAGAGAAAGAAAGAAACAGGTCTCGCGATTTTCTTCTTTCACTGGGTTCCCTTTTGTATGAATTCTATGTGGATAAACTTTTTTTGCGAATACAGAACTTTTTTTATTTTATTTTTTTTAGAGATTTTTCATCTCTTTGTTTTAATCTCTTGACAAAACTTTAAATATCTTATTCAGACATCGGATCTGATGCACTCATTAGACAATCTTAATTCCTCACCATGGCTGGTCAAAAAGTACCTGTTTTTGACAATAGACGACTTTTTTGAGGCAAGTTGGTGTTACCATGGGCTCCCATCTATTAAACGGCACCAAAATAATTTTAACACTGATTCCCATGCTTGTTTTGATTGGTATTGCGTCAAGTTTAATGATACCTGGATTTATCATTTTACACCTTAAACCTAGCAACAAGCAAAACAATGCGTTGCTTCTCGCGAATCTGGTCCGAAAAAGGCTAAGACGATCACATTGATCGGGAAAATGAAAGCTACAATTTTTTGGGATGAGCGAAGGGGTTCATACTCATAGACTTCCTAGAAAAAATAAAAATCATAACTCATTCCAAACATGGGAACTTTTTGAACCGTCATAGTATAGTTAACTGAGAGTTTTCGACTGCAATAGCTCGTCGATAATAATCGTGATCTCTTTGGGCTTAAATTCAAGTCGAATTACTATTTCTAGCCGGAGTTCACAAATAAAGAAAAAATTGTGATAATTATAACATGAATTTTATAAATCGTATCGCAGTTCGGCAAAATTGGCATCATTGTAACCATTTAAAATGGAGCTAAATTGCGAAGACAATGGAATAAATAATTACCGTGTTCTTCGGACTAAAAGATGCACAGCTTTACATACAAAATTCTAGTTAAAATTGGAGTTCGTCTTAGAATTCCAAGGTAATATTAAAATACAAATTTTTATCCTGTATCAAAACTATTAGAGAAGTTTAATATCAGTTATTTGTAGGGTTTTCATTGTTCATTGTTAATATTACACTGAGAAGCAACACGAGAGCTACTGGCGATGCACCTCGTCATTTTGAGTCTCCGTCAAGTGACAAGGGCGACACCTGAGCTGGCACGTCCCTCTCCTAACTTCCGCACCATGCCCAAAAGAGGACTTGGAGCTTCGACAGATTTAACATGCATTTGTCACGCTACACTGCCAGTCCTTTGTGGCACCAGGACCTGAATCATGACCCAAAGAAAAAAAAAACGTCGGACGTAAGCCCGCTACTATGACCGCTAGACTAATGTTGCTACATTATTGGTAGTACGAATTATCTTAACAAATCATAAAAATCATTTAAAAATTATTGTTGGCTGAATATAATTTCCAAAATATATTTATTTATCCATCTGATCCATGAATAAAAATAAAAATAATATTTTAAATAAGTAGAAATTATAATTTTAAGTGAAAAAAAAAACTTTTTAGCATTTTTAAAAATAATAATATAAATGTTATTCTCTTCGAATAATATTATTCAATTTATAATCCTTGAAATCTACTCAGTCTGTCCTTTTTAATTGTTTATCTTACGATTTTCAAGTGCATCTAAAATTGATTTTTCTGAACCTTTATTCTGATATTCTAAATCAAGACTTAAAAACTCTTCGAAACAGAATTATGAAACACATTTAAACACCCAAATATATATAAAGATTTCAAATGCGTAATTAAAATACACAATTTGTTAAGCGATTTTGTTTAAAAAATTGAACAATCACAGGGGTTAAATGGTAAATGTACTAGACTCGATAAAATATTTTTTAATTCGTCCACTAATCGTTTGATGGGGTTTAGGGTTCGAAAAGTAATTTGCATATTTAATTAACTTCTAAAAAAGAATTTTCCGACTACACACACTTTTTTTTTACATAACTGGTGCCTTTTGATAAAACTAGCCAAACCCTAAATAACTAAACTTAAATCTATGTTACTCTGTAACTAATCATTGGACTCGCAGATTACCAAGTGGCCGCGATGGCGTAATGGTTGCGGCGTGATGGCCGGCGTCGCTTTCGTCGAGTTCGGGGCTCGAGCCCTAATACCCCTGTAGAGCCGCCTTTCAGAAGGCTGTAGCACATTAAATCGATTGAAGTCCTCCCATGGTGTGGAAGTTTGGAGAAGGAGGTGCCAGCTCAAATGTCATTTTCGTCCCTTGACTTGTCGTCCTCACCACTTGACTCAATGCGAGATTTTTTTAACGTCGCACTGGAAGCAACACAAGGGCTATTGGCGACGGACCTCATAATTTTGAGCCTTGGTCAAGTGACGAGGAGGAAACCTGAAATGGCAACCCCTTCTCCTAACTTCCACCGCGCCAACGGGAGGACTTTGGGCCCCGACATATTTAACGCGCATTAGCCCTTCTACACGGTGGGTCTTTAGCGGCCAAAGATCGAACCCACGTCTGAACGAAAACCTCCGGCCACGAATTCGAAACCATGACCCCTAGGCTACCGCGGCCAGATTCAATGCGAAAAGTTAATAAACACAATCAAATCATCATAGATTACGAATTAAAAACAAGTATGTTTTTTCCTGTATTTATTTCATACAAATTGGCGTAACTTAAGAGAAGTGTTAGAATATTTCAATTAAAAAACTAAGAAATCGTTAAAAATAGCGTTTGCCCCACGTTAAAACAGCCATGTTGTACATGTCTCCACAAACACCCATGTTGTACATACTTTCTTCTGCATCCGAGGTTTCTTGGGTGGACTGAAAGTACAAATTCTGCCTTGGTTTGCTGTACTTATAGTCGTGTCTCCCGTGCGATTGAATATTCAAAATATCTCCAATATTTATTTCGGTAGAACATCGTAAAGTTTTAAACGTTTTCACTCAACATTCAACTATTAGATAATGATTACAGAGCCAATCTCGCAGGATAACTAATTTACTGTTGTGCCTGTCATCTTCGGATAAACTCATTTTACTCGTTATGGAGATACTGGGAGTGAAGTGGTGTGTAGTCTACCAGACAAATGCTTAGCTATCTAGGGTTAAAAATGGGAAATCCTTTAATGATAAATGAGACATCTGACGATATAAAAAATTTGTATAAAAAAAGCTTTTTTAAAAATATTAGTACCAATTGATCAATTGCTTTCTATTTCTAAAAAGGCAAAACGATTTAAAAATTGGGAATAATTGGGTATTTAAACTTAATATATTAGATATTTATATTTTCTGCGATTTAAAAATCTCAAAGAAAAATTCATGAAATTATCTCTTAACATCTTTGGGATATATTAGAAGCGAAAAACTCAGATAATTTGATTTTGGTTAAAAACTGTGAGCTTCATTGCCAATATTATATCATAGTTTATATTTAATGCAACATTTAATACACATTGTGAAATGAGTGAAATCTCTTACATATATATATATATATATATATATATATATAGCTATGTACAACGGCTTTTTTCAATTATTGTTGCTGCTACAAGTCCCCAAAGACCAGCAAGGCTAGACCGAGTCCTTGATATTATTTACTGGAAGAGAAAATCCAAACTCCTTAATGGATTGGGAAAAATATTAATTAGTGGATTCACTAACCCAAAGTTATTAATCGATTAGAGAAAAGATTAGTTAATAGATCGATTATTCCAAAGTCCTCAATGGAATGGGGAGGAGATTGATTAGTGGATTCATTAATCCAAGGTCATTAAAGGATTGAAGAGATTAAATAAAAAGTCATTAATAGCTGGAGAGACGATTAATTAGGGGATCCATTAATCCATAGTAATGGATTGGAGAAAACATTAATTAATGTTTTTAGTAATTGAAAATCACTAATTGGATAAGGGGAATTTATAAATGTATTTATTAATTCAAAGTCATTGATCCCATTGAGGTGATATGAAGGAGAGAGAATACCAGCTCAGGTGTCGTCCTCGTCACTTGACGAGGTTCGAAATTACGAGGTCCATCGCCAATTATCCTCAGGATGCTTCTAGTGCGACGTTGATAAAATAAACCAATCAAAGTCATTGATTAGAGAGAACCTTAACAGGTCGAGAATATGGTCAGGAGAAGCTTGACTACTGCAAAACTTGGCTCCATTGTAATGAATCAAAGACCTAAGATGTCCTCTGAAGAAGTGAATCAAAATAGTTTTTTCCTCCCTGATACTCTAATAGATTAGAGAACCTACAGACGGTAATTCTGTGCAGATGTATAAAAATTTAAAGTAGGCAGTTTTTTGTCACTTTATGCAAAGTCGTCAATGCGCCAATTCACAGTCAAAATTGAAGCCAAACTTGGCGTCAACCAATTCAACGAAAAATACAGTACTCATCGAGACGATATTGAAATAATAATATTTTATTTATTTTTTTAAATATATAACATCAAAACAATTGTAACTCAGCTATTTAGTTTGTTGTTTTTATTCAAATCTCTCAAACTGAAGTTTCGTTAAATCATATTTGATTCGATTAATTTAAATTTTTTTTAAAAGTATTGCAATAACTCTCTCTCTCTCTCTCTTTATCTATCTTATTTTATTTGAAATTATAAAACACCTACTCCGAATTTCTCAGCTTCTCCCTATCTTCTCATCCCGCCGAGCACTTTGAAGGCCCTGTTTTGACGCATGTGTTAAAGTTTGCCAATTCTAGGAGCAGACTACCAATATATTTATGTGAAATGTTTACTTACAGGAAGCTTTTATCGTGGTCGAAGATCGTGTAAATGACTTTTCATTTCAAAATTAAGCTATAGCCAACTACTTAATTATTTTATATATTTCTCTAATAGATAATATTCTTTACACGTGTTTACAAATTGATTCGAATTTCTTTTTTCAGGAATGGTCTGACCACAAATTGAAATGGGATCCGGATGAATATGGTGGTGTGCGGCAACTGTATGTTCCTGCTGAACAGATCTGGTTACCAGACATAGTCCTCTACAACAAGTGAGTACGCTGTGCAACGATATCACTTTTTTTAATAAACCCATTGCAACAAGAGATTAATGTGATATCTCCTTCCCTTTGGGTGCACATATTCATTTAAACATGAAATCATAGATTATTATAAGCCCGTAACGGCCTTCTTTCATTATTTAACTCCAGAGCAATCTAAAAGTTTAATTAAATGGTAAATAAGTTCAAATATGCAAGATCCCTCCCTCTCTCGAATCCCCTTTAACTCAGTTAATCCAAGTTTATGTTCAAATAATAAAGTCTTAGCTTACCAAATCTATCTTTCCGATTCAAGCGCTTCTCAATTATAGCAGATTCGTCTCTTATTATTCTGATAAGGGGTCACTTCCAAATACTTTCAGTACAAACGATAAATTATGAAGACTCACTCCAATTTACAAGCATCTATCTACTTGTCATTATTTTCAATCCCCCTGCTTTTTCCTTTCAATTCTATTTCGTTTATATATCACAATCTATAAATTAATTCACTACTCTTATTATCTTCATCTAATTTATCTAATCACGATTCATTTGGTTTGTAAGGTATGCAATTCAAGTCATCAAAAAATCATCAAGGTTAGAGAAGAGAATATCGCGAATTGCCCAACGTCAGAAACATTTTGTTATGTTTTAGTTCGAATGTTAGATATGTTCTACCTATGTACAGAGAGAACTAAAAATTAGGTTTTTTCGTATACGAAGGAAGTTCAAAAACTGCTCCTTTTAAGAATGAAAGGGAGCCATTTTTTTTCAAAAACTAATTATTTATTCCTCAAAATAGTTCTATTTCAGGAATATAGACTTCTCCCAACGTTCTTGCCATTTTAGCCCATCCTAAAAGTATGAGTTGTAGAGATATTCTAAGAAGTCCATGAATATGACACACTTCTCGTACCTAACAATGGTCTCTATAACTTTTCCAACCATCCTCGCCTCCTTTGGGGGAGATTTATCAAATCAGTCCATTTCTATCATTGTTGCTTTATTTCCGATGTGTAATGAGGAATCCAGGTGTGACCTACTGTAACAATTCGATTCAAAAAATCGTTCGGTTCTCACTTAAATTGCTCCAAACAGTGTTTCGAAGTTCGAAAACACGCATGGTTGCTGTCCACCGTGAGTCAAATTTTGATCAAAACCACAATCAAATTTTGTTTGGGCAGCAAATGCCTGTCAAAGCAAATTTAACCTTTGCAAATTTGTTTTGAAGCCGTTTCATAGATGGCAGCACGTAATGGTTAGACCAACTTGCCTTTACAAAGCCATCCGTCTTTAAACGCAGGTACATGGCTATTGTAGCCTAATGGTCATGGTCGCGGACCCGCGGCTGGCATTACTTTCGTCGAATTGTGGATTCGAGCCTCGATGCCACTAAAGACTCGCCATGTAGCGAGGCCGATATTCATTGAATCTTATGGAGATCTCAAGTCTTACCACTGGCGTGGTGTAGAAGTGGAGAGGTAGGTTCATCCCCAATAGACCTCGTGTTGTTTGTGCGCGCCAAGAGACCTCGTGTGCGACATTAAAAGATAATCAATCAAAAAACTAAACACGTAATTTTTGAATCTACTCTAGTATATATATATATCTTATTTTCATAAAATATATAAATACGTACATTCTACATTCTTCTGTTAATCAGCCCTTTCTTTCGTTTATATATATATATATGTCATTTTCTCGCCATATCAAATTGAAAAATACGGCAATTTTTCATTTTTTAAATAGGTCAAAATTTATTCTAAGTTATAGTTTTGTCTTTTAGTTTGATACTATGTACATTTTTTTTTATTCGCAACGAAAAAGAAAAATTATATTGTTTACCTTTTCGGCTTTACAACCATTTAGAAGTTCCGGATCAAAACTTCGCATTTTTATAGATTCTTTCTAGATTCCCTAACTGTTGATATATACTAAGATAATATTGGTTTAGTAAGGGAATATAAGAGTAAAAATAGTAGTGTCTCTTAGCACTAATGTATTACATGCATACATATCATTTGTAAAAATTGTATTTCTTTCTAGTTTTTTGGAGGGCTATTAGACTTTGCTTAAAAAATGTATTTTCTGATGCTGAATGAGGTTAATGGAAAATTCGTTCGACAAGTAATTATTTTCAATTTAACAGCTTCTTCTTAGTAAGACGCAAATAACAGCATTTCTTACTTCTGTGTACATGAAGACCGGAATTACTTCTAATTGAAAAAGAATTTTTTCTCAGTTTTACAGTAACTATTTTAATCAAGCAAATTCTTTAAGTGTAACCTTAGCAACCGTTATGTGTACTCGCCACTCTTTAATTGCAACATTTTGTTTTCGAATCAAGACGTCGAAGTAAAAGAGAAGTAACGTAAAGAATTAACTCAGCTATGTGAAAGTTAATTTATCTAACATATTGTGAAATATCTTCGATATTTACATAATAAAGCGGCCATTACAAAGCGAACTTATCGCTTGATTTTGGTTGATCGTTTTTTAACATCGTACTTAAAATCAACTTGAGGACCACTGGGGATGGACCTCGTAGTATTGAACCTCGGTCAAGTGACGAGAACAATACCTGGGCTGGCATCAGCCCTCCTAACTTTCACACCACGCCATTGGGAGGGCTTGGAATCTCGACATTCTTCATTATTTTTGGAAACTTAGCAACAATCAAAATAATGGTTGGCTTCCTGAGATTCTTCTCCAAAATATTCGAAGACAGCAACGATTATGACAAAGTTACGGAGGTGATTTTTTCTGATGCCAGCTTCATTTGATTTGGGATTGGGTTGTACAGTTGTTTCAGATATTGCTGATTCAGCATCTTTTACTTTAGGTTTCGATTAGAGGGTAACGCGTGAAATAGTTCGGGTTCTTACTATAAATGAAAATAATATATAATTGGAATTTTAAGGTTGGGTGATCTTCGCTAAGAAAACAACTGTTGAACATCATATATGAATACGTAAGGCAAGGAAACAAAGATGAAATGGGAAGTAGAATTTTGGTTGTTATAAAAAAAAATATATCCTTACATTTACATATATATTATCTCACTTCTAATAATGAGGCAGTAGTCTTTCTGTCTTTGAGTGGAAAATAATAATAATACGCATATATATATTTTAGGGAATTTGAAAATTTAATCACAAATTTGAAAACATTTTTTTTTCAAATCTCACCTTTTTTTCCAATCACTCATTCACATTTAATAACATACTATATTTTTATTAGACAGTGTAAGGTTACCAAATTGGTGCTTGAGCTCCTGACTTTCATTCACCTTAACTCATAACTGCCATACTTCTAATGCATAATCATGACAGTTCTGGATGTGTATATTAAAATTGAACAACTCAAGTTCTTCATTGTCATTCAATGAACACAGTTTTTTGATGGAAATTTTAGCAGGAAATTTTTTTGTACGTTTTAGTTTCCTTTAACACTAGATAATGATCAGAAAAATACCTGACATCGAACCCATTGTGTTTACATTTTCATGCAATTAGCTCAATATTCATAATAACTCGTAAGAAACTTGTATGTGATCCGTAAAAGGATCTTTTGAAGCCTTAACTGTCTAAAAATTATGAGGATATATCCTCGCGTAATATATTTCTCGGTTCAAATAATCACAAACTTGAAATCCGTGGTTCAACGCAATATACCTGTAATGCCTGGCGCGGCTTACCACGTTGTCTGCTAGCATTGAAGACTACTTCTTTTAGAGCAACAAGAGTTTTATTTACATATCGGGGCTCGTATTCCCCGACCTCTTACGAGTACAGCTCGACTGCGTCTCCCTTGAGATGCTCTTTCACCCTCTCCTACACAATGCAGGGTTGCCACAATTTCTTTTCCCACCAACAGGCGTTATATATACTACAATACCCCTCCTCCCAAATCTTTAAGCAGTTTTGTGGTACCAATAATTTGGTATGGAGATAAAAAGATCAGCCTGTTCATCTCAAACAGCAGGATGTTCACCCGTTCCTTGATGTTTCTGGTTACTTAGTTTTGGTATCTATATTCAGTGCTCCTGGACTTTTCCGTACTGATCGCTTTTATCTATTCAGCGCTCTCAGTTCTTTTGTTCACTTTCTGTTCATTTTATTTGTTTAAAGCTCTTAGCTCTTTTTTTCTATTTACTTCTCATTCACTCATTAAATTCCACTGAATACATTCGAAATTTCGTTCGAAGAATCTAAAGAATAGGTTAAACTACAGTTCTATAAAAATCAACAGGAACAGTTTATACAAAAAGAACAATTATAATATATAATTACTCTATCACTTTTAAGCCGTTCAGGGAGTAAATATATTTTCCTTTTTGTGTGGCAGTGCGGACGGCAACTACGAAGTGACCATCATGACCAAGGCCATCATCCACAACGACGGCAAAGTGGTGTGGAACCCACCGGCCATTTATAAGAGCTCCTGTCAGATCGACGTCCAGTACTTTCCTTTCGACAAGCAAGACTGCTTCATGAAATTCGGATCCTGGACGTACGATGGATATCAGGTGAGTTTCTCTTTGTATACGACTTTTGTTTCTTTACCCTGATTTTTTTTTTCAGACTTGCTGCTGTAGTAACGTCCTAACGTGGCGTAATAAAAGCACAGGAAACAGACAGAAATCCTGTCCAAGGTGCAGTGTACTCCTGTGTGTTTTCTTCCGCTAAATTAAAAAAATGTGCGTGGTCTTAGATCTAACATAGCAGTTGATATGCGCGAAATGTGGCATAACAAACTAATCACCATAAAAATGGCACCAACACGGGCATGTACGGAAAATCAGCTCCGAAGGAGTTCCAAAATTTCTAGAAAAGTCTTTGGGCCTAGAAGCAATATACTCCTAGATTCAAAGTTTTGCTTAGTAATATCCTAAATATCCTATTTTAGCTCACGTCTTGACGATGGAAAAGAATACGGCACCCTAAAGCAGAATAAGTGGGCGAAATTAGGATTCCCTTGTATGTAAAAATACAGTCCTATTGGATATTGTTTATGATATCGAACCTATTAGAGATTTAGCACCATTTTATTTTCTATCACCTTGATGTGGGCTAAATTAGGATCTGACTGTTTCGTTTCTATTGCCAACTTAAAATGTACGACACTTAAGCTTCACATGGCAATTGGTATGTGCCAAATTTGGCATGAAAAGTCTCAGTGCCTAAAAACAAAATAGCGCCAATCCGGACGTATGCTTCAGGCTCCAAAAATAAATTTTATGAATAACATTTTAGAAATAATTGCTTTTGATGGTACTTTACACTGCATTCTCTCTGCAGCGCGAGAGAGTGAGAGCCATTGACACATAACATTGTTTATGAATGACACATAAACAATACTTATTGTTGCCACTTGGATAATTACAAACTTAAGTGGTTGGTTGGTTTTATTAACGTCGCACTGGGAGCAATACGTAATTTCGAACCTCGGAGTACGTAATTTTGAGCCTCGGTCAAGTGATGAGGACGACGTCTGAACTGGCAACTCCCTCTCCTAACTTCCACACTACGCCAACGACGGACTTTGACAAACTTGAAGTGAAAATAGTGTTCGATTAAAAGGAAAACTGAATAAACTATTCAATAAATAAAAATGCATGGTTGACAATACTAATGAATATTTTAAAAAGTTGTTTTATTTTTCATTCATTAATAGAACTTTGAATGCACAATCATTCGATTGTAAACAAGGTAACATTCAAACATATTTCAGTATGTATGTCTGAATGTTAAATTATTTTATTTTTTATGCGTTGCTTTAAAGGTTTGGGAATAAAACAATTTTTTTAAATGATTTAATACATTCAAAGACTCAAATGCTCGTTTAATTATATGCATTTGAATAATCTGAATTAAATTTTAGAATTTTTAATGAAGCATTAATTATTTGTTAATGCTGTGATGTATAACCACTGTAGCTTTTTCTATTTATCATGTTTGATTTCCCGGATGCTAAATTTGGGAGGGTAAAGGGGAATTATTAATATTCAATTAAAAATTCTGAGTTATATGCAAGCAAATAATTGAAATTTTTTTTCAGCATCGTTTTTAACAAGTTAGATTGAGTTTTTTAATGAGGGCCAACTATTAAATGATAGTTTGAGTCATTTTGAGAACGAAATAATTCTATAAGTGATTATTAGAATTATTTCGTTCTTTTTTTAAAGAGAACCAGAAGTCCATTCCATTTTCCGTATTAATAGTTTCATTTGTATCGATAGATTTCTGAATGAAACTATTTAAAAAAAAACTTTTAAAATCCTAAATTGACACTTTTCAACTTTATTTACAAAAACTTGCTAAAATCGGCTAACTAATTTACATCTCTCAGATGGTGCAAGAATCGTAATCCGTCAGCATTTGATTTGAAACATTTCCCTCTAAGTATACAAAAATAAACGCTTCGATATTATAGAGAAAAATCTTAAAAACATGGTAGAAAATTATAAAAGAATAAAAGAAAGAAATTTCAAGAAAATAAATTCAGAAAGAAAATTTTATAACTAAATTGATACTGCTGCCATGTATTGATGATGAAAAAAGAGGGTTTCAAAAAAATTCATCAAAAATAAATTTGAAAATTTGTTTGGCTGGAATATGCTTACGATTCTTTCGAAACATCAACAAAGCTCCCAAAAAAAGTTTTAAGTGATAGGATCATCGGTGGAGATTTGCAAGTGAACAAACATTTAAATTTATATATAAAATATAACTTTAATTCTTATAAAAGCAATTTAAAAAAGCTAAAAACTGTCTAAAATTCTGGAATAAAATAGAAAGACTTTAGAAAGGCATTCCTTTAGTTCTGACAATGTGACTTCAGGCATATTTCATCCAATTTAAATAAGATGTTTCGAAAAATGAGGCTTCAATATATTGTTGTTTTCGTTCTAATCCAAGTGGAAAAATTACTTTTTGCTTATATCTTCTTTTCGTACTATACCTGAAACGGAAAAGAAGAGCTTGTTATGCAGTAAACAAAATTTAGTACAAATACAGAGCAAGAAAAGACAGAATTTTTATACCCTTCTTTTTCAACGTAAGACCAAAATGACAACCTACACAAACACTATTTGAAGGAGTCCTTCCGTTCCATAACGTACTAAAATAAACAGGACGTCTGCCACAGCTAAGGAGATTTCCGTGAGGTGGAGGACAAAAAAAAGGACAATGTTAAAATTGTCCTTGTCAATGGTGTCCTGTCCCAGAGGATATAGGCGAGACAGGGATTCGAATGAGATAACCAACTGACCCAGAAAAATTCCGGAAACAAAAGAAAAGACCCGGACGTGATGGGGGAAGGGATTCAGGGTCTCCAGTTTCGGTAGGCTGATTTTTCTTTCTTTTTTTTTCTTTCGATAAAAGGATTTATTTTCTGCAGAAAGCGTGATTTGGCTCGATATAAAATATTAGAGGGAGGCAGAAGGGAGTGTAAAAACTCTAACACGTTGTTTTATCTGTTAGATTATTTTTCCAGCAGAAAATCTACGATGATAAGATTGTGTCAGTATGTTTTGGAATAAAATGTCATTTCTTTTCTTTCGGCTCTTTTAGGAATATAATCCCAAGACATCCTGAATCTCTGTAAGTATTATATCCGTATTGTTCTTGAAGCTTCTACTATTATTTCTTCTTTCGTTCTTGATAGCTACTATTATTTCGGAAAAATAACAAAATTATCTGCTACCCATTTGAAGGCTATTTTCACCTAATATCATGGTCACGAACTCGCTGCCTGCGTAGTTTTTTTCGCGTCATGGTTTTAAGTCCTGATGCCACTACACACCATATCACGAGGCTGATGCCTGTTATATATGTCGAAACTCCAAGTCCTTACGTTGACATATTATGGAAACTTGGAAAGCGAGATGCCAATTTAGGTGTCATTCTCGTCACTTGAGAGAAGCTCAAAATGACGCGGATCGTCACCAATAGCCATCATGTTGCTTCTGAGTTCATCGTTAATAAACAATGAATAAATGAATTTTCCTATTATTAAGGAATAGAAAATGTGTGAATTAAAAACTTCCATACTATTATTGTTATACTATGACACCACATAAACATAAACAAAACAGCATACTTTAACTTACTTGGATGATTCACAAGTACCTGTTTTTGACGACAGAAGGCATTGATAATGCATTTTTTGTTTGTGTTACTGTTGTATGCTGTCATTCATTAAATGGCTCCAAAACAGATTTGACACTGATTCAAGGGTCAATTTTGATTTGGAAGCCATTTGCTGCCAAATAAAAATATGATCGCTGCCGCAACTACTTGTCACCATCGATGAGACCAGGTTTCTTCAATACGCTTCGGTAACCGAGTAACAATCAAAACAAAGAGTTGGTTTCCGGTGAATCTGTTCCAAAAAAGGCAAAGACGGTCGGAAGAGTTATGGTGAATAATTTTTTGAATTCCGAAGGGCATCATGTTCATGAAGTATCTTAGAAAATGGAAAAGTAATCAACGGACAATACTACAGCTGCCCTATTCCTAACACTGGTACTTTTTGAGCCATCCTCGTATTACTTATTTCAGTTTAAACCAATCATTTTTTTTCCTACGTGTACATCATTCATCGAGAAAAGAGTTTTGGCTTTGTCCATGTTACGTGATGCATAGACTTTTGTATTATCTCATTTTCGGTAAGAACGCAAAGACGTAATTGTATAACAGTTTGGCACATTGTTCTTTCCAGACTTTGTCGAATGTCATAGAACAGGGGTCCTATTCGAAATACATCTTCAGATATAAAAAGTATTCCAATATTAATTTAGGTTCGTGTTTAACATGTGCATTATACTGATTTTTTTAAATCCAAAAATATTTTATAGGTATGCCGTTTTTTTCACTTAGAAATTCTATTAGTAGTACAGTATGGGAAACGAAACAATTCTCGACGTGCGATTGAATGCAATGTCGTGATTGAGCATTCAATTATCGACGATTTCCTTCGAAAGTAATGGAATCTAATCTTCAAACCCTCGAGTACTTCTGCATAAAATTTACTGTTCTCTGTGTGTGTTCTGTTTGTCTCACAAGCATAAACTTCTTGTGAAACATATATTTCCCTTCGAAGAAGACAAGAGATTCGACGTCTTCCCTGCCATCTTTGAGTCTTTATGCCATTCAAAAGAAACACTCGTACTGTACCTGGTTTCGTCTATGTAATTCTAACAGATTATATCAAAAGTCTACGGCTGATCTGTTCAGTTTAAATCAAAATTTGATGGCATAACTTTGCTTAATGTTTTTTGTCATTTTCACTCTGAACTCAAGAATTAAACATAATTTTACTTCGGGGATGGCTCCAACGGATCGGAGGCAACTGACACATGTATCCTAGCTTACATCTCATTCTTCTCTATCCGTTCAACTTCTAGAGGCAATCCTATACCATTTTCCGTTGGTTATAAGAAAATCAAATTATTAATTGTACAAACCATGTAAGGACAGTAAGACAACATTTAGAACTTAGGATACGTTCGTAAACGAAGAAATGTTAAATGAAACAGCGTTAAACGAAATCATTTTAACGCAACCGAGAATAAACACATTTTACTTTAATTCTAAGTCCTTTTTGTATTGATTGGTATAAAATAATAAATTTATCATCATATATAAACATGTGGATCATTCGATACAATTTACCCAATGTTTTCAGTTATTGGCACAAAACTTTTACAAGGGAAATATATAGCAAGTGCTTTGGATTCATCGTTTTCAGAATCATTATTTTCAACTATTTATTTTATTTTGAGTTCCTGGATCTGACAATTCGTGCAGGTCTTCTAAGGTAAGGCTCTCACTATGCGTAGAATGTTGAAGATATAGGGGTCTTTTGGAGTTCCTTTCCTACAAAGAGGAAGTTCTTCCTCATCAAAAACATCAATTAATTTAAAATAGGAGAGCAAGTTGCTTTATTAATTATTAACAAAATTTAAAGATGAAACCTAATGATGGACAATAACGGTTTCCTGGGCATTTCTAATCATAATGTACCATACATAAAAAAAAACAAATGCTCAAAAGTGTAACGAAACACACATATTCAGTATTTATTTTCTGTCTCTGATTTCACATAATAAATTTATTTGTGATAGAAAACTAAGACATGGTGAAAGGCCAGAAAATGCATTTAGAAAAACTAAATGACCGCATTCTATCAAATTAGTTTTAATCAAGAAAACGCTAAACGAGGTCATACAGTACCTTATACATAGAAAGCAAAAATATGTTTCCCCTGAATCTTAACTATCTAATTTGATTCATGAACAATAAAACCGTAAGACAATCTAACTAGGGCATACGTCATGTTAGTGAAACAACAGACATCAAGTAATGACAGAAAAATAACAACCAAAGAAAGCCAAGATTTTATTAACTTTCAAAAACGTTAAGAGAAGACTGTACGCATTTGACCCTCATTAACCTTGAGATTTCAGCAGACGAGAAAGTTTTCTTTCCGATGTAAGTCGTGGACGTCTCTTCTTTTGATTATCTACTATGACCTAGAACTATTAATAGACTTCGTCACTCATTTAGGATGAAAATTTGATTTTGTTCTTAAATTTACTGAAGTATGTTTTTCGGATTTTTGCAAGCTCATTAACCAATTTCACTGGAAATAATTTTTTTGTTGAAATTAACTATTAATTATTTTCAAGCGCTTTTTAATTGAATCGGGCATTTTGAAAAGGGGTCATCCCCATTTTTACGAATTTTACAGGAGAACCAGAAAATTATTTCTATCCATAATATTTCAAGAAACTTAAATCGGTAATTTTCTATCATTAAAAGGTATTGCACTAGATCTAAAAATGCAAACATAATTATTCCAAAAAAAAATGTTGCTGCTATGCACAGATCACCCATTTTTAAAAAGAACCTAGGTTGTGAAAGATCAAATCCCTTTTCACTTACAAAAACAGATATTTTAATGAAATCCATGATAAACAAATACCACAGAGAAACCTGGATTTACGAATTGTAGGCAAGATAAGTGAAAGAGAAAGCTACATATGTTGATTGTAATTGTTTATTAACATCGCATTGAGAAACAACACGAGGGCTATTTATGGCGGACCTCATAATTTTGAGCTTCGGTCAAGTATCGGAGACGACATCTGAGTCAGCAGCTCCCTCTCCAAAAGTGCACATCACACCAACGGGATCACTTTTGCTCTCGTTCAACACAAACAGATAGCAAATCTCTAGTAATAACAGTAATAAATCTTTCACTAACGCTCAGCTCACCATTTTACTTTTTCGCACTGTAGACGAAACTCCAAAGTGATACTTAACACTTCAAAAGCAGACTTTACCATTTTAATACCTCTGTGTATTCATAACTGTTGCGACTAGTGTGACGTCATAGGGAAAATTCAGGAAATATCCTTAACTTTTCTCATAATAGAGATATCGAGACGATTCGAGCATTTCCAATAACCTTTTTTTTTTTGTCACTAAAGTTGCCAAATTTGACACCAATTTCGGGGGCTACTGCTTTACTTTTCTTCTGTATCTAACAAAACATCTGTAAATGCCAGTTTCCAACCATAAGGTGCCACTAAAGTGCCACCGTGTAGCCAGGGCTGATGCACGTTAACTGTGTCTCAAAAGCCACCCGTTGTCATGGTATGGAGGTTAGGAAAGGGAGGTGCCAGTTCAGGTGTCGTCCTCATCACTTGGCCGAGGTTTAAAATAGAGAGGTCCGTCGCCAATAGCTTTCATGTTGCTTCACAATGCAACGTTCATAAACAATCAGAATCCTAACAATAAGAGGAACATCACAGAGAAGTATCATTGTAGGTTCGTAACATTATTGAATACAATTTGAACTTATCGTCAGTGTGAATCAAAAGAGAGGTGCCATTTTCTGGGTTGTTTTTCAATGCTCGCTTAACTTCTGCGTGGTGAGTTCTTCTTAGAAAAAAATATTCATGCAATGGGAACTTTTGATTGTGTTGCTTTCCCCTCTTTGTCAATGATCAACAGTTCTGAGAGTCCGCCTACAATAGGGTAATACAGCGCGTTGGATATCCATTGAGTAGTAGGGATACTTGAGATTCAGAAAGTCCGTAATAACCATTGATTCTCTTTAGATTTGAATTCTAAAAAATTTTTGAAATGTGTCTTAAAATTAGGTAGCTTTTTCCGTCTCAAAATTTCTTTTTCTCTTTCTTAATACCATAATTAGAATTTTTATGCAGTAAATTAATCTATTCATGTACAATAATAGGAAACAAATTATTATAATAATTTTACTTAACAACTCTTTTAACATGCACTCGTCATATATTAATATTACAATACCTTCACATAGCATTATTATCAAATACATTATATATTTTATGTAAATTGATATATAGACAAAAACTAATAATCTATTTATACTGACAGAAATATTTTACAGATAACCGTCTTTCTTCTACTTCCAGGTGGACCTGAAGCATCTGGAAGAGATTCCCGACAACGACACAGTGCCCATCGGGATGGACCTGAGCGAATTCTATCTAAGCGTCGAGTGGGACATCATGGCGGTGCCTGCGCACCGTCGCGTTCGTCACTACTCGTGTTGCGTTGAGCCCTACCCGGACATCACCTTCAACATCACCCTGCGCAGGAAGACGCTCTTCTACACCGTCAATCTCATCATCCCCTGCGTAGGCATCTCCGGGCTCTCCGTCCTCGTCTTCTACCTGCCCTCGGACTCCGGGGAAAAGGTAGGCAGATCACCAAATTTATTTTATTATAAACCTCAGAACTAAAATATCTTTGTCTTAAAGATGTTGTGCTTAGAAGAAAGCATTTTAAGTTTTAAGTATATTTAAGGTCGAAAGTGTGTCAGCCTTCAGAGTTTCTTTCTTACAGGTAGGGAATACCTCCTCATCATGACTGTTGAATTTAAAATTGTATCCCTCCCATGTTGTTATTATTTCAGGACAAAATAATAAACAGCCGGGATGGTTTCAGGAACAAATATTATTTAATATTCGACACATTCCGCAACACAAGACAGGATACAAAACTTATATAAAACACAGATTCGCGAACATTCATCATCATTCTGCTACAGAAGTCTCTCGCTTTCCTCGTGCTTGCACTAGTCTCCTAACCAAAAAGAACAAGTGGCGCCATCTGGCTACCTTTTAATAGTACATGGAAAGGTAGCGCTAAATTAAGGTGTTACATCCTCCCCCTACAACTCCGAAGGCCGTCTCGGCGAGGTGGTGTAATAATAGACACGGCATTCTATCCAGTAGTTCCTCGAGGAGTCAATAGTTGCTTTCGAGGTCTTCCTTTTCTCCTGAGAGGTACTATAGGAGATTGGGTCTCTGTGTTAGTATTACTCAAAAAAGGAGTTAAATCTAATGCATAGTAAACACCTAAATATTCATCATGTTTGTCACAATTGGCTACCACAAAGGTAGTAGGAGATCTCTGGGATAGCACAATGTAAGGCCCGTCCTTCCTCGGCATCAATTTTGCATTTCTATCTTGACTTTCCTTAATCAATGGGTGAAGCTTTATCCAAACTAGATCAGTAGTTTTATAGACAGGACTTGGTTTACGCGATTTGTCTGCAAATGTTTTTCGATAATCTTAACTCTTCAATATTTTCTGTAATCTGTGACATATATCCTTCAAAACGCTTTTAAATAGGGTGTGAATTCCGTTACAAAATTATCATTATGGATGACAGACCGAAGATCAGTACTAACGTGATCCAAAGTTCGTAATTCTCTGGCGAAGGTTAGGTAAGCTGACGTGTGATTTGTGGTCACACATTTAGCAGTGTTCATTGCAAACCAAAGGGCTGGTAACTTTTCAGTCCATAATATATGGTTGTTAGCTACCATCATTGCCAAGCGAGGTTTCAAATCTCTATTTTTACGTTCGACTGGATTTGTCTGAGGGTGATATACAGGAAGAGACTTTGATTGATTTTCAAAACATAACATACCTGTTGCATTACCGCTCTAACAAATTGAGTCCCATTGTCACTTATTAAACGACGAGGCAATCCATATCTTATAAAAACTTCATTTAGAAGTGTTACCGCACATTCTTTAGCAAAAGCTTGCTTTAACCCTTTAAGCAGTTTGCCCGTACGGCGTACGGGCATCGATATCTTCTCCTTTCCTTTTCTGGTTTGCCCGCATTTTGCATTATTGAAAGAGACTATTTAGTATTATTATTTTTCAACAGATGACGTGGCTTGTCCATGTAAATGAAATGCTTTTCGTCCGGGTTTTTCTATGTAGCGGGAAAGCGCTAACTTTTCTTTGAAATTTTTGTTCTACTGTATGCCGTGCTTGTGAATTTATGGAAATTATGGATGGAATAGACGATGAAAATACTTTCTTGTTAGATGATGAACTACATTCTGATACAGTTACAGATATTTCTTCTAATTATTTGGATTATTCCTCAGATGACTCGTGCAGTGAGCTCAGCTCTGATGAAGATTTGAGTTCTTCTTCTTTTTTCTCTTCCCCTCTTGGAATTATATTATTTTATAAAAAATGGAGGGAGAATCCACCAATCAAATTATTTATTTTAATTTTCCCTCTCACTTGGAGGGAAAATATATTCTTATGATATTTTGAATATCATAGTATGGTACTTAATTATATGCAATAAAAAAATTATATGCATTAAAAAAATATGCCTTTTTTGGAAGCATTTCTGGTAAAAATAATTGACCGCTTAAAGGGTTAATGGGAATAACTCAACAAATTTTGTTGTGCCTTCCTCTACTATGAATGTGGCTGCGGTAGCCTAGTGGTCAAGGTTTCGGATTCATGGCCGGCGATTTTCGTTCAGTCGCGATTTCAATCCTTGGCCGCCAAAGACCCACCGTGTAGCCGGGGCTGAAGCACGTTAAATCTGTCGGGGCTCAAAGTCCTCCCGTTGGCATGGTGTGGATATTAGGAGAGGGAGTGACAGCTCAGGTGTCCTCCTCGTCACTTGACCGTAGGTCAAAATTACGAGGTCCATCGCCAATAGCCCTCTGTTGATTATGGTACGACGTTAATAAAAACTAAACTAAACCTCTACTATGAATATCATTTCATGCCTTCACTCCTTTCTGGTAGAGGAGCAAATTGTCAAACGTTGGCCTCACGTTGGGCGCCAATGTATCCCTCCAATGTTGTTATCATTTCAGGACAAAATAATGAACAGCCGGAATGGTTTCAGGAACAAATATTATTTAATATTCGACACATTCCGCAACACAAGACAGGATACAAAACTTATATAAAACACAGATTCGCGAACATTCATCATCATTCTGCTACAGAAGTCTCTCGCCTTCCTCGTGCTCGCACTAGTCTCCTAACCAAAAAAGAACAAGTGGCGCCATCTGGCTACCGTTTAATAGTACACGGAAAGGTAGCGCTAAATTACGGTGTTACAAAATCATAATTAGGAAAGTTCGATAATTAATAAAAAGAGAAAGCAAAGGAAAATTAAGGGTCATCTTGCTACCCAAAATTCGTAGCAAACCGATTCAGCTACGAGAGATCAAAGTAGTGTATCATGACGCTTTTTCAAGCAAAGCCGGTTTACCCTGACAGTCGATAATCTCTATTATAGACCAATGAACTAGAACTAAACTGATTAAGGAGTGAATGGGAGAGAACAGGATTAAATAGAATGTTCTAATTCTTAAGGATATAGATCGACCATCACAAGAAGAGCTCCATCTATGCCCTGTGGGGCATGTCCTAGTTTTCTACTATCGCATTTCTGCTAATCATGGTGTAACAAATCAATTAAGCAGGTTGCAACATCTCACTGATGTATTCTTTAAATTGAGAGTAATTCTAATTCTTGTTCATAAATCCTGACGTCTAAAGTATTCAAAGTTAACATAACGGTTAACATAACAGGCAAAAGTTTTTACGTATTTAAATATAACCAGAAATTACTAGTTCTCGCCAATATTATGAGGGCTTTCGGCTCCTTAATACAATTAATTTAGAATATAATCTAAATTTATAAGAAGTCAAAACTTAGGTTTGCAAATAAAGCTAGGAAGGAACTTTCGCCAAGGCACAAAGTTTTGAAGGATTATAACACGGACTGTTAAACCTACTTTTCTCCTTTTTACTATAATACAACTTATCACCACATATCTTGAAGAAAGAAAGGTGAAATGGCAAGGAATTTATGCTTCACCATTAGCATTCTAAAAAGCGTGATCTCCTTTTCTGGAGTAAAAGAATAAAATTTGTTTATCTGGGAGGTAGATATTGAATTTTTTTTTCCGACTTGGTCAATCTATCAGTCTCCAGAATGCTAAACAAGGCTAAAAATAATTGAAAAAAATCCTTGTCTAAAATAGTTTATCTTTTTCCCATGATTCTAAAGGAATTATTCTTGGCAGGATGCAATGTATTTAGTTACTTTGACTACTGTTGTAAGTGTTGGTTTATGCAAGTAGGTTTACACGACAAAATTAATTTAGTATTGAACCCGGTAACATGAAATAAATTTGCTTACCCTTTTTACTGTGATGAATCTCATACTGCATAGGCGGCAAGTAATGTATAGAATAATTCAATTGAAAATAAACGAGAACTAATTAATAATTCGTGGTCAAGAAAGTATGCGAGATGCTTACCAGTATTTCGCACACTTTATTTCAAGAAGATATGTATTTATCAAAGTTAATTCTTTAAATTAGATTCATCAATACAAAACACATACATGTATTCATTGTTATGCTCTTCTGAGTAAAAAGGAAAAAATTACACTATTTATGCGATCAAAAAGTAGTGCTTAGCAGCCAGTGTCGGAATTCAACAGAGACAAGATCGTTGCCTATCGAGAGTGCAGATTACCGTTCCGTGATATTGTCCGATTCTGATCGAGAGTGCGGATTACAGTTCTGATCGAAATCCATCCATTGACATGCGAATGTCTGATCAATAGGATGCTGAGGGTCATACTAAATGCCATGCAGGATCTCCACGTCCTCCCATGACTAACGCCCGAGAGGATAGACATATTATGAGGTCGGCCTTGCAAAATCGTACAAACCATCACGGACCATTAGTCAGGAAATGAGCATGTTTGTAGCACGCCTATTGTCCGTTGGTACGTTGCGCCAATGTTTGCAACAGCCTGGGCTGTCAGCAAAGCGACCATTACTTCGTATTCCCTTGACAATGCAGCATAGAGAGAGACTGCAATTCTGGTGCTCCAAATGACAAAGTTTTATGCAGGAGTGGTTCAATGTCGTCTTTTCAGATGAGTCCCGGTTCTGCGTGAAGTATTTTGACTGCCGTATACGTGTCTGGAGGCTCCGAGGACACCGCTCGTCGCCTGCTTGCATTAGATATCGGCATAGGGGCTCTGCATCTGATGGGATGGTTTGAGCTGCTATTGGGTACACGACACGCACATCTCAAGTTAGGATCAACGGTAATTTGAACGCAGATCAGCACATTTCTGACATCTTACGTCCAGTGGTTCTTCCTATCTTCGAGGCCTTTCAAATACTATCTTCCAACAAAATATTCAAGACCACCTTTTGAATGTCGTGATCAGACCTACCTCGATACACAGGGTATTCGATTGTTGCCCTGGCCTGCATGATCTCCAGAACTGTCGTCTATTTCAAACATCTAGTCATGGATTGTTGAAAGACTGAAGTGCTACACCTCTTCAGCTAATAGTTAATGTTACTATATGGTGTTACAATACCGCGAAATCTACATAGATAGGTTATTTGGAGTGTTGACCTTGGGGATATGGGCTTGGATTTCACTTCTGGCTACCAGGAGAGGAGGGAGTAATTGTTAAAAGCACGTGCTTTAAATGTAATGACATGACTTAAAGGATGCACTTGCTTTCGGTTTGCTTTTTTTCTTTCTTGCTTGCTTCTTAGAAGTTCAAAGGAAAATTTATGGCCCTTTATGGGGGTTAGGACTTTTGGTAGCAGATGTTCTCAGCTGTTCGCTTCATTCGGTCAGTTTTTATTTGTAGTGACAGTCATGACGAAGAGAAAGTGTTTATCTGATTCTGAGATTTTTTCGAAATAATTAATGAATCTGACAGTAATGTTAGCGAAAACAATCCAGATCTGTACATAGACATTAAAGTAAAAAAAGGGGGGGACTAAGATGTACCCTTTGCTCAAAATCTTGTGTGAAGCATCAAAATATGTGTGTAAGACATGAGACGTTGTACTATGCATTGAATTTTTTTTTATAAACATATCATACAGCAAAATAATATTTATCTTTTATATCTATATATTCCATATAATGGTACATTTACGAATTAGGCTTAGAATCTAAAATCGTCTGGGCACAACGTAACACTCCGCAGTAAGAAGCCGCGGGTCCAGAGAAGCACTTCTTTTTTCTCCCTCCGGTAGCGAAAGGGTTAAATATGCCTCCACGTGCGCCTGAATCTTAGCTTAAAATTAGACAATTTAAGTCTTAGCTTACCAACTCACTCGCGTCAAGTGGGACACTTCTCAAATATTGCAGGTGTGATTCCTAATACTCCTTAAGCTAACCAGAAGTCACTTCTAACCATCTTCCACTACAAAGGATCAATTGTAACAATTCATTCCAATTAACATACAAACATCTATCGGTGGTTCCCCTTATTCCTTTCAATCCTATTTCGCTTATATATCACTATCTTAATTCACTTTTTTACGCATGTGCGTTTTGCAACATTTGTAAAATTTCAGAAAAGAAAATCCAATGTTATTTGAGAGCAGTCTAACCAGTAAGTTTTATCTTTCTTTTCAATGCAATATACTTTTTGTAGGCAGCATAATAAATGAAATCGCATAAAGATTGTTATTATTTTATTTAAATATAGTTGCAAATAATCTCATATACGGTTAAGTTAATTTTAATTAAAATCGAATGATGACCAATTTTTATAAATATGACGTATAAAATATATTTACTTTATTAATGCATTTCAACACAGGTGTCTCTTTGCGTGTCCATCCTGCTGTCACTGACTTTTTTCTTCTTGGTGTTATCGGAAATTATTCCTTCGACCTCCCTCGCGATGCCCCTTTTAGGTGAGTCTTTCTTTCCCATTCTCTTTCCCTATTTTATTTTGTCACGCGATCTGACGTTACGCTCATATCTAACTCTCTGTTACTCAGGCAAATACCTGGTATTCACGATGATCCTGGTAACCCTTTCTGTGATCGTCACGATCGCGGTGCTTAACGTGCACTTCCGGTCTCCGTCGACCCACCGTATGGCGCCCTGGGTGAGGAGGATCTTCATCCGCCTGCTGCCCCGTATTCTCCTCATGAGGCCGCCCCAGTACAAGATTGAGACTGATACCACCACCGCTTCGCCTCCGCTTCATGAATGTAAGTCCTCTTACAAACCACAGTTCGTAATACGTGTCTCTAAAGCTATGGTTAACTAAGAAACCGATGCCGCTTATCTAGCGGTCGTGATTTTACGGTGGTTAACGTCACCGAAACGTTATCTACGCAAATCAGTGACGTTGTTTCCTCGTATTCAACGTTTTTTTTTTCGAAAAGTATGTCATCTAGTTTACTTAAAGCAACGTTTAGGTACATTCTCCACCGCAATATTGCGCCCACCAGATAACGGCTCCACTTCTCTTGAAAAGAATAACTTAATCACTTCCACTTCGATTTCTGAATGTAGTATGGTTGAAAAACATTTTCAAATTGACTGATCTCCGGAAATATTACGTTATGAAGATTGATGGAATTGTTTGAAGAATCAATAGTACCTTATATTTTTCTCAAGCTTCACTTTCCGCTAAGATTTTCAACAATGTACATTGCATCACTAATTCCGAGCTTGCATCTAATATAAAGGTTCTCAACCAATTTTGGTTATCTGCCCTCTTTCCAGAAAACACAGCAATGACTCGTGTTTTTGAAGTCAGTAATGTAGTAGCAGTTCAAGGGATTTCAAACAGCTGCTGACTCATGAGTTATTAAAAAATGTCTATTTTTATTGATGAAATCGTACTAAAATTGAATTTCTGGATAAAATATGTGTAAAAAATCATTTATTGACCCAAATTTAGGTATATATATATATATATCGAATTATTAAAATTATCATGACCCCATTAATGTTTGCTTTTTTTCTCACAAACAAGTAAAAATAGTAAACTTAATTTCCGTAACTTGACGTTTCATTCAAGGAATGAATGATTCATGTGAATGGTAAGAATGTCAAGAAATGGAAGCTTGGTGAAGAATTTTTCAAATCTGTTTTGCAAAAAGTCCGAGCCTCTTTGAAACCATCATCCGAACTTACTTCATCATTATTATCAGATCTGTAAAAAATCTGACTAGCTTCTGGATTTGTTTAGCAAATATTCATAGTCGCTGTAGTCAGAAATTCCAGTCACAGCAAATTTAGTCTGTCTCATCCACTTTTGTTTCACACAAAAATTTTAAAATGTAAATTACATGAAATAAATCTAAAGATTTATTTAAAAAAACATTTTTACATTTTAAAGTTCAGTTATTAATTTTTTATAATATGCTAACAGTAGTATAAAAAGTTTCTTCAAAGCTTACTGAAACAAAACGAATCAAAGTGCGAAAAAATATCCGCTAACGTTTGTTCTTTGGATCAGTAACGTCCTCTATGAATCAAAACTTAAACTAAAATAAATTCTACATAGCAATCAGAAATGTGAGCTCTGAAAATGTGATGCCCGAACTACATACGGTCTAATCATGCTAAAGGTAAAATTTCTAAGTGATTAAGCATTGCTATGTAGGCTTATCATATTTTTTGGGTTCACCTCAAGACATGTTTTTGAAATTACTAAAAATTCTTACTGAAAACTAAACTTTTTTTTATTCAGTTGTATTTTTCACTAGACATTTTCAGAAAGTATTTTCTTGTTTTAATTACATCATAAAATTCACAACAAGAAAGTTCTGAATCAATTTAGCATATGTTTAACAGTAAATACTGACAGTTTACCCAGTTCTACAGACCAAAAGTTCCCCGTATTTGAAAAATACCTCATATTTTTTAGCAATTGACAACCTACCCCTTGGTTTTTAATGATCTGGTTTGAATGATCAATGCACGTTCATCAAACAGGTCATCATCATGTACGGAATCTTCTATAAATCAGACCAGGCAATTACAAATCGTAAATTTATCTGCTGAAACTCACTACTGTATGAAAACTAATTTCTCATAACTTTAAGTACTGGATACTAGAATTACAAAAATTATCTACGCTTGAGAAGAATTTTTATTTCAACATCATTATTTTCTTTTAGAGTGCTTAACTATTCTTTGGCAAAAGGTGGAATAAATTTCCTGAAGTGGATAAATTTATTCAAAATATATTCGAAATGCTTCTATTTTTGTGATATAATTAGCTCCCAATTTCAGAATTACATTATTAAATAACTTCAGGTGTAAAATTTTTAAAAAAAACTTCTCGCTAGTCATAAGACCAGCACAATCGAGGCTGATCCCGAACATATGGTAAGCCTATTGCTGTATAAGATATATGACAGTTATTTCAGAAATATCGTTTATTTTTAAATACTACGGTGATTTGTGTCTCTTGACAGCGGGTTATATCAAAGATCAGGTTGCCAACAGCACGTCCGTGGCCAGGAGAATGTCCGAGGAGATGGTTATCCCGGACCTAGAATCGAGCCCCGGCATCGCGGAGAAGCGATTGCCTCGACAGATTGAGCGAGCCATCCACAACGCCATGTTCATCGCCCAGCACATAGACAACAAGGACGACTTCGAGAGCGTGAGTGCATTTTTTGTTTTCTGTGCTCCTCAATTCCTGTCAACACGTGGTTTTAAATAAATCAATTCCTTACAAATCGTGACGACAAATGAAGCTTTTCATGTATTGCTCGCCGATATGAGCCGTTTTACGTTGAAAGGGATTAAGTCCATTTACAAGAAATCAAGCTCGCATATTTTTGATATTCCCACTTTTTTGATATACATTCATCGTTTTGAAGCAATATGTAACTAACATATCAAAACACTAGATTTATAAACTGAAATTAGGTGGTTATTGAAAGTTAAGATTTTTGATTGAAAGTAGGCCAAATTCATTTATGAAGTTTCAAAACATATTAGATTTTTATATGAGTATTACGTCATGAAAGCAAACGGGAATGATGGGCTGATTATCCGAAGTACAAACATGGCCAGACGAAGAGGACCCTGAGCTGACATCCCGGTCTTCTAATTGACCGTTGGTTAAAAATGTACGGGGTTCAGTCACTAGCCTCGTGTTGATCTTGCGACGTTAATAAACAATAA
>BMAW01102429.1:917883-1048512 GCA_019974015.1 Nephila pilipes
ACTAAACTAAACTAAATCCGGTCTCCTAATTTCCACACCACGCCAACGGGAGGACTTTGGGCTCCGATAGATTTAACGTGCATCAGTCCCGGCTACACGGCGGGTCTTCCGTGGCAAGGCACGAACCCGCGACTGAACAAAAACCACAGGCCACGAATCCGAAACCATGACCTCTTGGCTACCGCGGCTACAAGACATATATAGAATAAAATTTTAAGAAATATAAGTGTTTTGTTATTAAATTAGTTTCTCTCTATAAACTGAGATTATGATTATTTTAAATAATAATAATTAATATATAATACGAATTATATGAAGTCATAAAAAGGGCGTCGAAAACAGTTCTAAATTAAATGAAACGCGCGAGAGAATTTCATTTCAACAAAGCCTCTAGGCATTTTTCTGCTCCTTCGAACATTTTAATCTCGCACCCCTAAGACGAAAATAATCAGTTGTATCCCATGCATTACATTATAATAGTGTGCGTGGTCAAAAATCAAATTATTATTTATTTATTTAAACAATATATACCCATTTAAATAAAATTGCAAATTTGCGTTTTGAATTAGAGTTTTATGTATTGTATTTCCTTAGTTGCATCAAAAAAATATGATTTGATACCCTCAGTTCCCTTCTACAAGAAAAGAAGATTTTATTTTTTTTCTATGCCTAAATAATCCTCCCTTAATTTAATCTTAAACTAAAAGCAATAGATGTCATATTTTAACATCGAAATATTTATATATGTATCTGTTACGCAAAGAATGTGTCCCATTTGAATTGGCCGCGGTAGCCTAGTGGTCATGGTCCTGACCGGCTGTTTTCGTTCAGTCGAGGGTTCGATCTTTGGCCGCTAAAGACCCGCCGTGTAGCTGAGGCTGATGCACGTTAAATCTGTTGGGGGTCGAAAGTCCTCCTGAGGCGTGGTGTGGAAATTAGGAGAGGGTGTGCCAACTCAGGTATCCTCGTCACTTGACCGAGGTTCAAAATTACGAGGTATGTCGCCAATAGCCCTCGTGTTGTTTTTAGTGCGACGTTAATAAAAACTAAACTAAAAAAAAGTGTCCCATTTGTAAGCATAAATAATATTTAACAAGTAATTAATAATCGATATTTATATTTACATTTGTAATTCATGTATTTACATTTAGATACATCTTGAATAAATTCCACTGCATTTAAAGGTTTGTAGATTACTCGTAGACGAAGCATTTTCTATACACTAAATATAATTATAATTTCGAGAAATTAATTTAATACAATTTAAATTTTTTAAAAAAAATTATGATTCAAATTACCTGTTAATTTTTATACGAATATTTCGCAATGCTAAATATTTGTGATTATTTGTTTTAAAAAATTGTTCCTTGTATAAGAAACCTTGTATAGATTATATAAGTAACCAACAAAGTATTTAGTCTTATTCTAGAAACAACAAAATTCGATTCAATAATTGAACATCAATTTAAATTAATATTCTTATATCGTTAAAAAACACAGCTGAAAAGAGTAAATAATAGATTAGAATGACAGTTAAAACAAGTTGTGACGAGTTTTTCTACACGATTAATTACCTTTAATATTCCTAGAATCACGTGTTTCCGATTATTATATTTGTTAGCACTTGAAGAATACCTGCTGGTCTTCCAGAACATTTTATTATGCGTGCATATTTGCAATACTTTGTAGACAAGATATGTAATCCAATAGGAAAAACAGTTAATACTATACTTAAAATGAAAACTGACTGTTGGGGTAAATACGTGAGCGAAAATACAAGCAGCGATGTGTAGTAACCAAGCCGTCAAATCAACAAACACCCAAATCCACACGTCAAATTCCAAATACGAACTTCTCGGTCGATGCCGAATTATAGAACGTGGCGAACCATCGAATGCTGCATTAAAGAGAGGTTATTGAATTTCTTTTATTTCAAAGGAAATTTATTTTTCCCATTAACTTTCACGCTTTCTTATGAAGTAGAAACATTGTGTTAATGGTTTTAAAAATGGCTTTGTCAATTTATAGCCATCAAAAACTTTTTTACTTTTAAACAATGTTTAATATGCCAACTAGGCAGACATATTAGACACTCAAAATTTTAGAAAGCACAAAAACAAATTGCACACACTAAATTTAAAAACACTAAAACATTGTACTAACATGTTGCCTGTTATCAATGTTTTTAATTGTATTAAAGCACAATTTATTAAATATCTTCCTTTTAAAATAAATGGACTTGGACCACTTTCAAAATAAACGGTTTGTAAGTCAGTTCAGTGCATTTAAAGTTATCTATTAATGTGTCTTCTGCAAAAATGCCTAAGGCTTTTATTCTACATCTTGCTTGTCTCGATAGAATTGAATTTGTAGGATTCAATTTCTAGATATTTAATTTATCAAACATTTTACAAAGCAAAGTAGCTTGGCTTCCAATATCGATTAATTCATTCAATTTTAAATCATCAATGTGAACCATTTTGTTCAGATTTGCTTGTTTAATGATATTCAGAGATGTAACACTATCTTTGAGTTTCATTTATATATGTAATTTCTTACTTTCACACTTGTGGTTGCAAATTTACCGATTTCTTCTCTTACCGGTCATTCGGTAATATTTTCAAACAAAATCAGTACACCCGTAAATTAACCAAGAATTCTTTAAGCAGTGGAGATAAGATAAAAATTCGTTATAATAAAATATTTAATTTGATTCATCCGTACAGAGACAAAAGTAATTAAAAATAAACTATTTTCCGAAGATAAACAATATAAATAAAATTCGACTCTTTTATTACAAATTCTGAGTGAGAATTACAATTAAATAATTTTTTATGAGGAAAATAGTTAAATATAAAGATTTAAAATTGGGTTTGCCAATTTCATTTTGATATGTGCGAATTTTTTTTTCTCCTATCAAGTTTTCGAAAAAGTTGAATCATTCAAATTGAATATTAATTAGCTTAAAGTAAGCGTACTTCCAAGCTCCAGGCTCCACAGAAGCAATGAATATCAAAGAAAGAAAATACTTTTTTCAAATTCCTAATGCATTTTTACTTCCACAAGCAAGGCATTCCAAACTTCAAAAACGTTGCCAATGTTAACAACAAAAAGAATAACAGCAGACTATTCTGCCTCAAAAAAAGTTAAATAATAAAAAAAATAAGAGCAAATGATAAATTGTTAAAGTATTCAATAATATTCTGTTCAGATATTGAAATAAAAACATATGATAAAATATTAAATTAAATACATTAAGATAATACAATATTAAGTTAAATACAAATATACTTTATGCAAACTAAATTTAATTATTTTAATTATAATGTACCACAATGTCGATCGAATTCGGTTTAATATCTTTATACCAGAAGGTGCTATGGACGCTTACTATACTTGGCTGCTCTGCTCACTCCCTCTGACTCATTTTCAGTCTTCGTCTGAAATAAAGGCGTTAATAAGGCTCCGCATATCAGCCATATGTATTTTAGAGATACGCACAACTGTTTATGTCAGTTTTTGTTTTGTATATGAAAACTACATACTACTCCTTCCTAATAAAGAAAAATTAAGAAGGAGATAATTTTGATCACTTGCAAATGCCAAAAATGAGCTAAAAATTAAATAGTTGAAAAGAAAAGCTAAGCTAGGCGTTAAAAAAAATGGAAGAAACGATGTCAAGAGAAAGGGCGAATACACTAGAATCGTAAGGATAAGTCGTGAAATTTGCCAAAAATGCGTTATTATGCCAAACTCTGGATGAATGACAGTTGGGGCTTATGACGCAAGAACCAAATCTGGCTAAGCAGCACCAAATATTTGTTTAAACTGTTAAACTAAAGAAAATGTACTTTAAATGTAAAATAATATATAACTTATAAAAGCTTGAGGCTTTTAAATAAGATACCTAGGTAAATGGCGAGGAATTAAGTACACCTCCTTTACAAGTATAAATGTCTCACGCTTTTACAAATTATATATTATTTTAAGATTTAGAAATTTATTTTTATAAATTTTAGTCCATCATTAAATTAAAGTTAGATTTTTTTTTAAAAAAAAAAATTACTTATATTTATTTAATTCTTTTTAGCCTATAAACTTAAGACTAATAAGCAGTTACATGATTTACACGAGTATGCAAAATATCTACAGCATTGAACGCTGTTAAGTGCCATCCTCGAACCCCCAGGCCTAAGAACGTCACTCCTTGAACTTACTACAGTATTTTATAGGAGTTATACGTGTATGCAAAATTTTAAATCAACCGGATGGTCGGTTGAAATTCGAGTACCAAAAGCAAAACTCGGGTCTCAATTCCCCTCCCATGTTCATAAGTGTTTGAGAATATCATAGTATTGCAATGTCATCGGAATTATGCGTATATGTAAAATTTTAGCTCCATCACATAATAGGAAGTGGGTTGAAATTCTAGAACAAATTTTGAACGGAAAGACATACATGTTAATATAGCAAGTAAAATGAAAGCTTGAAAAAAAACTCATTTATACTGACTGTCCCTAAGAGTTCTCATGCTGATGATTCGTAATTTTTTTATTAAAAACAACACATTTTAAAGCAAATATTTTTTGCTAATTATGAAGAACTCTTCTAACATAGCGTAAAAAAAAAATTTGAACTTATAATTGCAATACATGCTCTTAATGTTCGCTTCGTTCTTGGAAAGAAAGCTGAGCTCATTTGCGTATATTTTGAGATATGCGTTTCAAGATAACGAAATTGATTTCTTTTATTCTTCGCGTAGTATGGTGATTTCAAGTTCAACTGTTGTTTGAAGATCATTTTCACATTTACTTTATTCCTTAAAAATACTCTCTGGAAAAAGTGGATGGCTCAAAGAGTGCTTGAAGTACGTTCATGATTTCATTACTCTTTTAGCGTATTTTACTGTCATCTTTGAACAAAGAACGTCGTTCTCTTCGCTCATGAGTATCCCCTGGCTCAAAGAAAACAAGAAGTTATTCCCAACGTGATCAAAATATGTGCTAACGAATCCTGCTTTGTCTCCAAGATAGGTGCGAAAGTTTTGAACATTTGTTACAAATGTGAATACGAATTCTTTCCTACGTTATGTAAAAAGTGTTTACCGTAAAAATAATTGTTTTAAAGTTTCTTTTTGTACAATCAGTTTACTAATTGTCAGTACTGGAACTGGTACGACATGTAGTGATAATGTTATCAATTTACCGAATAACCAATAATAACAATTTAGAACTTCCGATAACAATTTAAAGAGGAAATTCATAATTTACCGGTATTGTAATTCCTAATTCAAACACTTTACGCCTGAACTTTTTAAATTTTGGAATATTCTAAGCCCTTATTCTTACAGACAATTGCCCTTTGCCACCACACCTGAAACAAAATTTAAAATACTCTGGCCATAATTACTTATATGTCGTTTATGATCCATAAAAATATCAGTTTTTTGTTTTACTTTATAACAAGTTCTTTTTTACTTTATAACAAATCATTTTTATTAACGTCATAAATTTTCAAGATTTTTCCTAAGCTCGCATAAATTTTTGCATCAGAACAAAATTAATTTATTTTCATGTTTATTATTCATGCCGTTTTATACACTGTATTATTATGATTTCATTTATTTCCTAAGATTACACAGTTCTGTCATTCATTTCCATTATTATTGTTCTATAGACTCACAGAATTTTTTTTTTTTTTCATTTTACGCTTTCAATGCACTTCAGAATAATCAGCTAAAATAAATGCAACCTAAAATTCCGCTTCAATTTTTCCCATGAAGCTATATTCAAATCACTTTTAACGAATCATAAAGTATTACAACTAAATGATTGTTTAACAAAAATAAGCTTTAATAGAGAATTGCTTTATCTAAACCAAAACATTTTCATGCAAGTCAGCGCGAAATGAGGAAATACTAGAAAATCGTGTAGAAATAGTTTTAGAATATAATTTACAATACAATAACACACCTCTGAAAGTCTCGCTGACTCATTACTGTTTTTGCATTTGTATGGAGGAATAAATGTTTTGTCTCTTCTGTTTCGATATCCTATACAAACTGCTTTTCATTTTGAATGCTTCATTAAGCTAGCTAAAAGTACTGTTATTCGATCGCTTATTCCGATTTTGATGCATGCACAAAATGTTACAGATAATTGTAAATTCATTTAAAGAAAAAAAGTGTCCTCAATTGTTATTAATTTAGATCTAAAATCAGAATCACTTACTTTGGAATTCAAAACCAAAAAAAAAAAATTCATATACTTCTTCCTAATTATCACTTGTCTCATATAAGTCAAATAAAAACTTCAGTAGAATTTTTATTTTCTCTTTCTCATATTCTGCGGAACTTGCAAAATTCTTTATCTTTATGTACATACTTTGTTGATGACAGCTATTCATGTTGAATTGTTTGGTTTCAGAAAGCCGCAGATTGAAGTAACCCGCGGTATCATAACATTTTAATAATAACAGAAAACTAATCCAGACAGATAGAAAAATAATTTTTATTTATTCTTTCTCTCTACATAATCACTGCATAAAATGATATATTTCTCCAGCGTTACTTGACCTTTCGATGGCCGTCATTGAAGAACTCAGCAGATTTAACTAGTAATCTTCTCAATACTGCAGGTGACTTCAATCTACGATACATTATATTAAATACATTATATTAAAATTATATATGTAACGGGATTTTTTTTTATTATTATTAAAAAAAGTCGTTATGAGTGCTCAATAAATTATGCCACTTTCATAATAAACCATTCAACTATTATCTCTAAAAATTTAACTGCATAATTATTCTGCATTTTACTCCTTGTCTGTTGGAAACTCTTCCAGCGGGAAACTCCAGTTGAATTCCATTTACTCTCTTTCCCCATTTCATAACGGCAGGCACTAACTCGCGCGTACCTCTTGGACCGGAGTGTTTTTCACTGTAAAGCCTTAAGGCAACCGTCTACCCGCCATTTTGATTTTGTGGACGTAATGTCAATCTTATGGAATTTCGACTACAGTTCTCACATCTTTACTATTTGATCTATATGAATGCAATAAAGTGCATCTGAAAGAACAAAAAATAATGAATGCTTTTGTGGAATTACTTTTTTCCTCCAATTTTTAAAAATATTTTTTATAAAGACCGGAAAACTCCCAAACGAATCATTAAAATAAGAACAAAAATATTTTTAAAAATCAGCGGAAAAAAATAATTTTACAGAAGCATTCGTTATTTTTTGCTCTTTCAGATGCACTTAATTGCATTCAAATGGACCAAACAATGAAGATGTTACAATTTAAGTCGAAATTCCATGGTATTAACATTTCGTCCACGAAATCAAAATGACAGGTAGATGGGACACTTAATTCAAGAAATTAAGGGGCAATGAAGCGTTATCTCTCTCTCTCTCTCTTTGTGTGTGCGTATGTAAATTACCTTTACTTTTTAAATTTTTATAACTTGATAAAATTATAACAATACTTGAAAAGTTTTAAACAGGAGAAATAAGATTGATATAGGGTATTATTTACTTTTTACCAAGTAATTATTCTGAACTAAAAAATTGTTTCTCTCACGGCAATGACGATATGCACCCCCAAAATTATTTTCTGGATAATCAACTGCCTGTGTGTGTGTGTTTGCATATGTATTTATAAAAAAAATCATAAAATACAGTTTATAAACTTTAAACCTTTTAAAAATTTATTTAGAACAAAAAACTAAAATACAACTGAATTAAAAGAAAAATCAAAAAGTTAAAAGGATAATTAAAAATCAAATTACAAATACAATCAAAAGTAAAAATTCTAATGAAAATAAACCAAAAATTTACTTAACAATATATAACAAAATTAATTTAATACAGAAAAAAAAAACCATTAAAAAAACATTAATAATTCTGAATTCCTGTGTGTGTGTGTGTGAACTCCAATTATTTTTAGAGCAGCTTACCGATAGTGTAACTTATTTATTTTACTTACATATTGTGCTTTTTTGTGAATTTATTGCGTACAAATGATAAAGATAACTATATAAGGAGAAATCATACAAATCTAGTTTTAATACTTCCTTCTTTTCTTTTTTTTCGCTGACTAACTGAGTTCTTCGAAGCCTTTCACAGAACACGGTCTCGGTTATTTCTTTACACTAGACTGATTTTATTCTATGGGTAATAACAAAAAACTTACTTTCAAATCCAAATGCAAAGTTACTTTGAATCATATTTTGCTTTCGAAGACAGCGAAAGCGATGTTAACCATATATTACAATCTAACTTTTTTTTAAACCCAAAAAGAGAAGAGGAAAAATGGCGGGTTGCCAAGTCTTTCCAATTCATGTATAATTCCCGTATTTGCATACGGCTCAAAAATGACCATCGTATTTTATGGATAACTGTCTTTGCAATCGTCATTTCAAACTGTATTTTTTTTCATTGTGGAGAATTCTGAATTCCTTTTTTTTCCTTTGCAATTCGAAAAAAATGAAAAGGCTCTACCGTAAATTGTGCAATAGCAACCATTTCTGCTGACTCCGTTGTGGACATAAGGCTACGATAAATGGAATGCTTCGTTATTTCTCAGTGGACCGAAACCCTCATGAAAGATTCAGTATGGGTGTCTTCTCAGAGCCCTGATCGATCACTTCACTTCCTTCGTATTCATCGAAAAGTTCGGAAAAAGGATATTTGTTTTACACTCATATATATCACCAGTGACGATCGAATTGTGCAGTTCGTCATTTTTAAAAGGGATTGGCTTTTGAGTTAATAGTTTTCTGTCGCAGAAAGGAGATGGACTTATAAAAAAAGTAATCTGAAATTTTCTGGGGAAAAAATTATTCTTTTAAAAAAAAATACAGCAGCCGTTTTGTTTCTTCCGTTTCAGAATCTGTAGATTTTCAGTGAAATCGGGTTAACAGTGTTTGTCTATGAATGTTTTAAAAGATTTTTTATGTCTAAAATGGAAATTTTTTATTCGAAATTTTGAAAAAAAAAAGGCCTTTAAGCAATTTCTATTGATTATAAAAGAAAGTTCAAAATTATTTGAATCTATCATTTTTTCATTGTCGTTTCATTTTTACTGATGTGAAAAAATAAACAAATTATTATATAAGCTCTCGACAAAAAAAAATAATAATTTCTACAGAAAAAATGGTAAAATATAGAAAATAATAACACTTCTCAACATAAAATATTTTTTTAATTCGAGAGACAATTGTTCGGATTGTGTCAGCGAACTTGTTTTAGTTTTTAAAGTGAGTTTTAGTGATTGAAGAGCTTCAATTTTTGTAATTTTTGATTGTAAACTCATTTATTAATCTGAAGATTCATATACATTTTAAACTTCAAATTTTACTTAATTTTTCACATTCGGGAGAATTTTCAATGTTTCGTTTACAGTCAACTGAACTTAAAAGAGTCTTTTTAACTACAGTTAATCAACAGAGTTAACTTATTACCTCTAGTCCCAATGAGTATTTTATGCGTTCTAGCGGTCAGTGAATGCAAATACGTTTGAAGTGAATGCATCACGTTTCTAAAACAAAGTAAAACCTCTATTCTTCTAACCGATATTAAAATAAAAATGTATTTTCTCTTTTTTTTTCCTTGTTTATACTATCGTCATAAAAATAAATGTATTTCGCTCAAGGAATGTATTATACAGATTTCGTGTGTGTCAATCTTTCTAAATTTGCTAAAAGCCCATTTGATTTGTTTAATTAAGACTTTTTGATGTTACCATTATACTTTCATATGTAACTGGAAATTAATATGTATATCTTCTGATACATTTTTTTATCTCATCCGTATTTTGGTTTTTTAAAAACTTTAATTAACCCACACATAAAAATGGAAAATTTCTTCGATCAAAATATAAGTAAAAAACTTTTTTTTTTTTTTTTACTTTTGATTATATTAATTTTAGATCGTAAGAATCGTTTATTTCGTTTCATAGATTTTAATCGTTATATTTTCATGTAGGAATAGAGATTCCACATTTAAGACTCCTTTATTTCTTTCTCACAAGCAACAACGTTGCTCATCTAATGTTTCGTCGCATAGATGGAGAATAAAATCCACAACAAACATGAACAACCCGCGGGACTGGGTCATCTGAACGAAAATTTAAACTTGTATTGTACATATGTAAAAGAAACATGCGAGGTGTGGCTATTAAATACCGAGACTGACCTTATCACAGAAGTTCGCATGCGCCAAACGCCAGCGACAGACAGCTGTTAAGCGTGAAGCCTTCTCTTTCGAATGCAATACCTCTCGTTTCTGTACGCAATTCCGTGTACCCTTCGTTCACTTTAGAGTTACTTTATTTTGTTTTGCTAGAAAAATGAAAAGTGAGAAACGAAATGTTATGAAATTTCACATAAAACTTCGTGAAATTGCTGCTGAAAATTATAATTTATTGAAAGAAGTGTATGGCAATGAATGTTTATCGCGTGCACGTATTTTTGAGGGGTTTAAGCATTTTCAAGATGGTCGAGAAGACGTTGAAATTGATTCATGCTCAGGTCTTCCTCCCAAAAGAAAGGGATAAATCGAATTCATCACACATTACATCTGACCAGAATAAAATGCGTATTTTGGCCCGTAAAATCTTTTGGTTTTGTATAGGTTCTGTGCTAGAGCATAAATAGAAGAAATGGGCCAATTTGGTCCTGAGAACTGGGTTTCATGGCCGCTAACACTGATAAAAGGGAGAGTTTAGTTAAAATGTAATTTAAAACTGAATAAAATTGTTGTTAATTAGTAACAAAAAAATAAAATACAGGCAATCTTAAGTGTCTTTGTAACCCCTAGTTGAAGTACTTATGAGAAAAGGGTAATTTTTGATCTCATAAATTAATTCCCGTGCAACGCGAGGTGTATGTTCCACGTCATAAGAAATCGTGTTATACAGGACAGGAATTATTGGATGAGTTTGTGCAAGTTCAAACAGGACTCTGAAACGAGTTATAACTGGCTTTAGCTAGGAGTTAAGATGTAATGGTGTGACATTAGGCATTCGTGGTTTTCTCTTTACCAATCTTGAAAATATTTTGTAATTTGAATTGCATAAGATTCTGAATTCCTTTTTAACCAAATGAAACGTGATCACACAAATTAGTTGAAAATAAGTAAGTGGAATGAATTGATTTCAGAATAGTTATATATAAGCAAAAAAAAATGGAAGGGAGTTGAAGGATAGAGGATAACAGAAAGAGCCGGTAGATGTAGAAATTGGTGTAAGTTGCTACAGTTGATCGGCTGTGATTCATATCAGTTGGAAGTGAATACTCTTTCGAGTAGCTGGTCATTGGAGTCGAAACCACCGTATTTGAGAAATGAGGAGAATAAGTTAGTAAGCTGGAAATTTATTGTTTAATTCTCAACTAGGATTCAGGCGAGTTGTAGGACTTTCGAAAGAAAACGAACTTGCATAATCTGTGAGGGCAGTTAATAAACTGTTATCGTATTTTTTTCCTGGCCTTTCATCAATCGGAGTTTTGTGACCTTAATGGCTATTTAATTAAATCTTACGATGTCTGTAGAGATAAATAATAAGGAAGAGTCACTGCGCTCTTTCTAATTAAATATTTATATCAGTCATAGACAACATATGACCCAACAGCCGAATTTGACCCGTATCCAGGTTTTACACGACTCTCGATGATTTTCCAAATGTTATTGAATCTGTCTCGTTTTTCTCTTCTCTGAGGAGGACGACAGTTGAGCTGCATCTTTTTCTCCTAACTTCCACACTACGCTAACGGGAGGACTTGGGACCTCGATCAGATTCAGTAGCATCAGGGTACGCAACTGCGGCTCGACAAAAACAACGCCGTCCGCGACCATGACCACCAGGCTACCACGGCTACAATCGAACATTCAAAATCAAGGATATTACAAGACAAAAAAAAAAAAAAGAATACATATATACATATGAAAAAAAAGAATACAAAATGAAGAATACATTACACTAATTTATTTCATGAAAACTATTTTCCATCTGACAAATTTCCAAAATTGACAGGTTTTGATTCCCCCAAAAAATGACGCTATTTGGAAGCGCCTATAAATGCGAGAAATTTTTTTCAAAAATGAAGTTCGATAAATCCAAGACAAAGACGCGAATTATTGACGCACTCCTGGAAAAAGAGTTACCAGTGTCAACATCCGCAATACACCCGAATATTTACCATCTTGAGTCAACTAAGAAGTCACAAACGTCGCGTTAAATCGTTTGTTTTCAATTTCAGAGTACCGGGACCTGCGGGAAAAGATGAGATATCGAATTTAAAAGTCCTTGTTTTTGTGATAAATACATTTTAAAATTGTTAGTAGAACTTTGATTTTTTTGTGCCTGATATTGATATTTTAATCGTATTAAAGCACAATTTTTAGTCAAAAATTGCTTTTTTTTTTCCTTCGTAGTTGATTATGGACAAGATCTTTGAGACATATTGCATTTAGGAATTATTCTTAAGAAGAAGTATCCCTAAAATATGAATAAAAAATATTTTTCTCCTCATATGTTAAACGGTGCACAAAAAAATAGCAAATCAATTTTTAATGATATTAATGGTTGTATCATGTGTGAAAAAGTTATAGAACTTTGTAATTTTAAAAATTTTAATTTTTTTTTCTTTTTTCCGAATAAAATTATTTCTTAAAATTTAAGCATTGCTTAGATTTAAAAAAAATTCACTAAACGCATAGCTTTTCTTAATACAAGTATAAGAAATTTGGAACCATAGAGTGTAATAGTTTTTAGTTTTTTTCTAAATGGTAAGTAAATGCAAAAATGTCTCAAAAATCAGTTCGTATTCCCCCCCCCCCCCCCCCGCCCCCTCTTCAACTAGAAAGTTATTTTTTATACTTAAGTAGAAGAATTAAAATATCTTTATTAAGCGCATCAAAAATCTAAGCTCTATTTTCACAAAAACAAGGAAATAAAAACCAAGATATTTTAATGCGCCTTGCATGTTCTGTTGCCCTTAAGAATATTATCTCGTTTTGTATTTAGTATTTTTATAGATTTTATGAAAAAAGTGTCTATGATGTAATAGAAATATTAAACTATAACTAAGATGTGTTCATTTTTCATTCATGACCTCCATGGCCGGAATACTTTAGGATTCATAAATACAAGCCCTAAAGACAGACGTAAGATTTCTAATTTTTAAGCCGGACCGTAGTCCTATCAGGTTGCCCATGTCTGATTTATATTTTTTTTACTTTATTTTATCGTAATATTGTAAAAATATCACATTGAAATAAAAATTCCATTACATGCCAAATACTCATTTTACATACCTACCTATTTAAATGCCTAATTTAAAATAAAATACCTAATTCAAGGTGCATTTTTTGTAACAATCATGTTTTAAAATTATTCACAGAGCTTAGGTTTTTTTGTGTGCATTATAATATTTTGTTCTTTCTATAGAACTACAAAAGTATTTATTCAAAAGGTTTTCCTTTTTATTTTCAGTGGAATATGGACATGAATTTTCAAATATATTTGCTTTTAGATACCATTTTTAAAAATAATTTTCGATAAATACACAAAATATTTTACTCTTCTTACAGAAAACAATGCACAAAATATAGTGAACCAATTTTTTTAATATGTATATTTTCTTGAAAATCTTTTAAAACTTCGCAGTTTAGAAAGTTTATCATTATTTTTTTCTTTTTTTCGAATAAAAATTATTTCTTAAAATTTAGATATTACTTTGAGACAAAGTATCTTTGCTCAGTATATCGTAAGTACCTTCAGAAGCATAAACAATATCTCACAAATCAGATACATATTCAGATATATATTACATTGAAAAAAACCGTTTGACAAAAATATTAATTTTATTGCTTTATAGAATGATTAAAATATCATTAACAAGCCCTCAATAAATCTAAACTCGACCAATAATATAAATAAAGATATATATATATCGCAAAAACGAGAAGTCTTAGATATAATATTTCACAATTCTTCTTTATTAATTACAATCAAGATAATGATGAAACCGAATGAATTAAATTTGAAAACTATTCTAAGTACACTATACACAGAAAACTTAATTTACAGGCTTTTAATGAACCAAGGGCTACTATTGAGTTTAGCAAATTTAACTGAAGTTGTTATAAAATAGCAAAATCGCTAGAAACACATTTTTTGTCAATCTATTTTTATCTTCTTTTTTTTTTTTCCAATTGATCCGTTAACAGAGCACTTTATACGGAATTTAAAAGAAAAGCGAATAATTGTCTATCCTCTTTCTTTCAATCTAAAAATGATCTGGAAAAAGAATAACTTTTATAAATAAAGATGAAGCGATGGACTCTTCAAGCGATTAATCTGTCCGACTAGTATTAATGAGAAAACTTCTTTAAAACTTATTTGTCGATATATTTTCGATCATGAATGAATGTGAAAATAATGAAATGCATATATATATTCTTATTTTAATTAAAAATAAAAAGACACTCCTATTTTTTATTTAAATCTGAATACTGTTAGTTACTTATTTTAAGCAATTGGCTGCATTTTATTTATATATAAACAGCAAATAAGCATAAATATTTGCTTTTCTATACGACACCCGTGCGGTATCGGGATGTGAAAAGTTAGTCCCAATGTAGCTCTTTCATTTCGTGAGAGACGACAAAAATGATACCCTGTGTCTGGGGTTATAGAGCCAGACACTCTGCTGATTATATATATCAGGGGATTGGTTCTCCGAGTTGGAACACCTCAGGGGTTTGCCTTCTTTTGATAGGTGTGGGCATCACGTAGCCCCTAGGTACCCAAGTGATTTTTTCTTTCCACTGTGTTTTCTGTCTGAGGTAAACATGGATGATGTGCCCCTGGGATACTCTAGCGGTGCTTCTCTATTTTCGACCGTTCTTCTTGTCAACCAATTTTTATCTTTTTTTCAATTTTTTTCAAACAACTAAATCACAACTTTACCTTGTTTAGCTCAGCATAGCCATATCTGACTGTTGCGCCATTCAAATACTACCACTCCCTTTTTTTTTGTACAAACAATCAAGAGCTGTGAGTGAAAATGTTAAATTTATACTACGCATAATGCAGGACTGTTAACATGTTATTTAGACGCGTTCTACGAGATATTTCACTGTATGCTCTAACTGCTTACCTAGTTGAGTCGGTGTGAATGCAATATTTAGAATTAGTTATTTACTTTGTTGCAAAATAATGTAAAAAAAATCTCAGAGATTGAATTGATATTTTTCAACTTTCTTTCTACATTTGCTCACGTATCTCGCACAAGATGCGCGTACCCAAGTTTATTTTCTGATCTTATGTTTGAATTTCCAGCCCGTTTCGAACCTAATGAAACGGGATTACGCAAATTAGGTAATTGTCGGAAGTGAAGTGAATAGATGTAAAAATGTTCTAATGAAAGTGACAGAGAACTAAATATGAGAGTGAAAAAAAGATAATAGGGTGATAGAGGAATGGAATTGTACGTGTATTTCATCTCGAAAAATTAGGGATCCGATGTAGTTTGATAGAAGATACCCTCATTGTGTGGATTAATTTATCACCTCGGACCTGAGTATCCGGGTAAGATTGATTTTTATTACATCGGTTTAACTTGTTAGAAACTACGTTGAGAGATAGTCAATTGATAGAGACCATTCCCTTTTTTAGCATAATTGAATAATGTCTTGAATAGGACGTAGACTGTATTATTGTACAGATAAAATGTTCGACTTTTTACTTCAATTAACAGTGTGCTGACTCTCTTCAACAACGACGACAGAATTTAAACGTCTTAATAACTAGCCCTATGGGGAATCCCTTTTGATATAGCTGATAAGAGCATTGCAAAAAGTGACGGGGCAACTTTCCTTCGGACCCAAAGATTGAAAGTTCAGAGGGCAGTTCTTCCAAGGCAACTGTCCGTCCACAAAAAAGAACATTTTTGCTACTGTGTCTAACTAAGATGCTTTATCTGTTTAAATACTGAGAGGTTGTAGGTTAATGAGCATATTATGCACACAACACTCGTGCCAGATAAGTAACAGATAATCAGATAGTTGTAATTGGACTTGATCACAGTGTATAAGTTACTTCCTGATTTTTATCCAATGTGACCCCGATAGCTGTAGTCACGATCACGAACTCGCACTCGGTGCTGCTTCTGTCGAGTTGTGCGTTCGAGTCCTGATATCACCCATCCTGTAGCGGGGCAAGTAACATTATATCTTTCAAGATTCCAAGTCCTCTGGTAGAAGTGGTGTGGATGTTTCGAGGGAGAAATACCAGATCATATTTCATCCTCGTCACACACTTCAAAATTGCGAGGTCTGCCGTCAATAGACCTCGTGTTGCTTCCAAGTGTGATGTTAATAAACAATCAATCAATGACTTGGATCCACTTTTGTTGTTGTAAAGATAAGCAGAATTTTCAATTAATCTTTGGTTGAGGGCGTGCGATCGTTTCCATTCAGCATTCGTAAAAAAAAAACTAATTTTTGGATCATTCTAAGAAAAGAATAAATATTAGTTCAATTTTCTTAACTGATTATTTCTTGGCTGAATATTTGATTACTCTCAACGGGATAGATTCTCAAGATAGATCAAGTCACAAGTTATTTCCACAAGCTTACGCCGATTCAAAAACTGCTGTACTTAAGAGCTCTTAATATATATATATATATATATATTAAGCTGAAATTGAAAAAAAAAATTGCTGAAAAGACAAAACATTGAATGTTGTAAGGCTTTAAACTGGATTATTCTAGAATATATTCTTTATTTTATATATTTATGTGTATATTATGACTTCATCTTTTCTGAACATATCGGTGCCAAAAGTATTACGATACCACCAAACCTTCGAGAGTCCATCGAAGAGAAAACCAAACCTTGTTTAACTTCTTTTTTTATTTTTATTCCTTTTTTTTTTTTTTATTTTACAGCCTTAAATTTAAATTTCTCAAAACAAAAAAATGTTATCTTTTGCGCAGGATTTCTTAGGATCTTTTAGTTATATTAATTTGATATCTCATACATATATATGTTCAAAATAAGGTTATGACTTATCCTTGTTTAGACATGTTACAAACAGGAAAAAAATTTATTTTGATTTCTTTCCTTAAAATTTGATAATTTTCTTAATACTTGTATTTTTTTAAAAAATTCATCTATTTTTTTAAAAAAGTATGTATAACTTCAAAGCTGAACATTTTATGCTAGATAACATTATTTTTTTAAATTTTGATAAATGTTGCACTTCCAAACCCTCCGTGAAGTAAAATATTGATTTTCGTAATTTTGAAAAAGTGTCTAATGTATAGTTCCTTATAAATTTTGAGACTCCTGGAAAATTACATGGAAAAAAATATGAGAATTAATATAAATATATATGAATATTATATGGTAAAAGGGTCAAGTTTCTGCTTTGTTTCATTGTTATGTTACAAAAATGTTGGTTGAAAATTAATGTTTTTTTCCCATACGCAAATCATAATTAAGAGTCCTGAGACCCGTTAAGTAGTAAAAGGCCGTATAATTCGGAAATAATATTTGTATGATGGATTATTACTGCTTTAGTTCTTTTTTCCGCCAACAAATACCAGATCAATTCGACATTCAGGATAACATTGATCATATAGTCCCTGTCCTCTAAAAGTCAGACAAGAACATGTTCAGAATATTCACAAGCGGCGCTGAAAGATGTGAGAAAATAAAAGCGAGGTTTGCAAGCCCCCTTCTGTCACCTTTGGGGCAGGAACTCAAATAGACGGAAGCACCCCTTTTACGAGAGCTCCGTCAACACTATCTCGACGCTTGGATGATCTATCTCCGTGCCTCACTTTTTCCTTCCCTCCCTACTTCTACTTCTTCACGTCGGGGGGAAAAAGTTTCGGATCAGAATTTCTCTTTGACGGATGGCAATGGCTCACAGCGTTGCTCTTTTTGAATCTTTCTTTTTCGTCGTTGTATTTACGACGAATAAAATAGGTTTATGAGTTTGAAAGTGATTTTTTTTTTCCTACTTTTCACTTTTTTTTTTATTTATATTTGCTCTCTCACAAAGAAATGAAATCGATGATCTCTTGTGAAAGCAATAAAAATGTAGCGATGGGGCTAAAATTTGAAATGTGTGATTGTTGAAAGATATAGCACAATATAGGAGGATTTAGAAAAAGCTTTTCGAAAAAGTTTCCATTGAAAAGTGTATGTTAAATATTTTGTCTGGGGAGAGGCCAAATATTCCTCTCAAAATAAACTAGGGGATGGATTCGAGAAATTTTCTTGAGTCTCAATAGCATAAATCAGAATGAATTTTGCCTTTAGATGTCCAAAAATAGTTCTTATTATGGGCGTGGATTGTTGGCTATATCAATATTAGATTTTATTATGAATTATGTGCATGGTTTGAAGGCTACATTTTACTTTTTGCCGTTTGAAAAGATCATAGAATTTTCTATGAAGAAACTCCCCAAATAAATGGAATTCTAAGTAGAGGAAGTTTAAAGATTTATACAAGTGACAATTTTAATAGCTGGCTTTTTAAAATTTATGTTTTCGAAAAGCCAATAAAATATTCTTGAAATTACTGTGGCGATAGCTTATGCCATTCAAATAGATGGATTTTCATACCAGAATCAGTTCCCTCAGCTTTCTTTAGCCATACTTTAGCTCTCGATATTCAAAATGTTTGCAGTAAATTTCAGAAACTGTTGATAAAATACAGATTGATTTTTTTCAAAAATCTGCGAGGCAAATTCCCATTAATTCTGTCTGGGTGCAAAGACCTCACGTTGAGAGAATGTGTAGAAGGCAGAAGAGTGAGGTGCTGACCTTGAACGGCAAAGTTTAATGGCGCGAAAGTCAGTATGGCTATACTGCGCCAAACAAGGTGTAACTGTGATCCAGACGTTTGAAAAAGATGAAAATTGGTTGACAAGACGATAGGTGGAAAATAGATACGGATCGCTAGGGTATCCCGGGGGGCATGTTACCCTGTTTACCAAAGACAGTAAACGCCATGGGGAAGGAAAAAGATCACTAGGATACCTCGAGTGAGTGATACCCTAACTTGTCTGAAGAAAGTAAACCCATGGATACTAGGTGTTCACTGACATGGTTAAATCAATTACTTTAGCAATGCCCTTCTTTGTCAAGAACAACTACTTTTTGCACCATTCTCGTATATCAATCAGCTGAGTTCTGCGCGTTCCACATCGCTATCAGTTAATTTGCTAATTATAATATTCACTGTTCTCCTTCATTCTGACACTGGTGTAATATCAGATCCTCGCTTTTAATGTATTTCATAGATCAAACGCAGGTTATGTAGTTTCAAAAAATTGTGCATTTATCAGGGTGTTTCGAAACTCATGGGTAAAAATTTAAGAGGCAATAGAAAACATCTAAGCTAGCAATTTTCACCATACAATACATAGGAGGAGAGCAAACGATGAACCGCTAGATGACGCTGTAATTGAAGACATAAAACGCGAGTTTTCTTACTCATCGTCAATCCTACCGTGAATTTCAGGAGACGTGGGTGGATTTCAAGAGGCATAGCGATGTATGGTGACCAGGAAAAGACCTCGGAAAGATCAAGAAAGATAATTTTTTTTCCCGTGAGTTTCGAAACACCTCGTGTTTTAACTATACGTGATTTGCAATTTTGGAAATCTTTTAAACTGCAAGGATTTTGTACTTTGCGTTGTCGGATGAAATGCGAATATTCAAAATGAAAATAAAATTGTAAGAAAATAAAACAATATAAAAATAAAAAAAAGTATGAAGAATAGCATTCCAATAAATATTATACGTCTTAAATGAAATTTATATATGCTTCTTATGCGACAACTTCTACTTGAAATGAGCTAAATACATTAATTATAAATTAGCAAATTTTTTATAAGAGTGATTTGAAATTACAATTATTACTAATAAACAAAACTTCAATAATTCCTACTCTCGCGGTGTCAAATCAATTAATCTCTTCTCTATTCTGATTGTTGTCACTCCTCCCTATCGCTTGGTGAGCAAACTTATATCAATAGAGTACGCGATTCTCTTAAGTTTTACCAAATTTCATTAGCTTCAGAAATGAACGTGGACTCACTGGATTAAGAAGAATTGATAGATTAGAATAAAATAATACATGATGAAGTGATAGAACTTCTAATCGATATCCATTATCAATAACAAGAACATAAATATACCTAACGCGAGCCTGATTTACTTATTCTAATAGTAAATCAAACTAAACGTTTAATATCCATATAATTTTGCTATATCTCAACCTCTTGCTAGCTAAAATAATCATGTTTATGTTTCTAATGCATATTAGCTATTTGTAATAAATTTAGAGTTAATATAGATTTCAAATAATTAAATCGTAAGCAATCGCTAATCATTAAATATACAGGGTGATTCAAAATGATTCATCCAATTTCAAAATTTCATATTTTCATAAATAAGCTACATAGAATGGTAAGTAATGCATAAATACAAAGTGAAAATATAGAAGCTTTTTTTTGCAAGTATGCTATATAACTTCCTTTTGTTACGCGTATAATGTCAATTGGATATGTAAATTCCTGCAAATACAATGTGAAGTGTCACACGGAGAAAAATGAAATACTCAAAAATGAATACCAAGACGTACTCATTTTGAAATGAGTATGTTTGTATCAGATTTGAGCGTATACCTTTATCGAATGTGAACATTGCAAGTATTCAAAACCAAAAAAATGGGAAATCAGCATTCTCAAAAAATTATTACAGATATAAGGACTATAAAAATTTCTTTTATATACTGACTATGTATTTTACAAATTGGGGTTCAAAAACAAATATGTTCTGCTTTAATATTTCGAACTATTTTTCGTATTTACCACGCTACTCGCGGTAGAATACATGAATATTAAAATGAGTATGTAAGCATACTCATTTTCGCGTCTGTGTTTGTTTACATTTTTGACCCAGTCACTCACTCACAACTACAGAAAGATTCTTTTATTTTAGATATAAAAATGTTGTTGAATTGTTATTGGTCATGATTTTCTGATTTGAAAATGATTTTCTGTGAGTAGTTATTTGTGCTTTACAGGTGTTTTTTTTATCTCTATTCATAATATTACATCTTAATCGTAGCTTAGTGACTTCTTACTTTAATTTGCATAGATCAGTGTTGAAAATTATTTTCATACATGTAAATATTTGTGTATGAAGCTTATATTTTATAGAATAACATTGCAGTATTCAAAAAGCAGTGTTGTTAAAATTTTGAGCCATTTTGCTACATTTTTTTTTATCGATGACTATACAACGATGATGCTCGACAAGAATTCCATTTTTTTTTTCACTTCATAAGTGTGTAACGAAACTGTCTTTTTTTTTAATTGACAGAGAAAGTATTATACATTTTTATCTTGTTTTAAGATATATATTTGTATTTAAGGTGTTAAGGTTTTACTATTTTCGAAGAATTGTACATCCGTATTTTGTTCCAATAATACTGTGTGGTAATCAAAAAGTTAGAAATGATACATTCAGAATAAAATGTTGACAAAAATAATGTTGACAGTGGTAATTAATTGTACAGCAGCAGAAATCCCTTGTTTAAGTTCAAATAAATTTATGGGCAATGGAATCACCTAACATCTCGTCTTTTACAAGCCCCCGAAGGAAGAAATCACATGAGGTCATATCAGGTGATTTAGGTGGCCAGCTATGTAAAAACAAGTCATGTGGTTCACTGCCACCAATCCAACTGCGAGGTTGCTGCGGGAAAGCTTCTAACGCAACTTCCGTGAAATAGCTTCACGGAAAACACACAAAGGCCATCTATTTTTCACAATATAAAACTTCCACAGTTTTCGTTTGCATTCATGTATTACTTGTCATTTTGTGTCGCTTATGTTTGAAAATACGGAATTTTGAAAACGGTCATTTTGAATAATTCTGCATAACAATGATAAAAATATGGATTTGAAGCATAAAATTAGAAGAATTTTTCATGCTTCTAATACATGTTTTAATCCATTCATACATGTTTAAAACACTTACTTTAATGAATAACAAATTTATCCATTATCAAAACAATTTTCAAGGTTTGATGAAAATGAGTTTAAAGAACACGCTCAACTTATCTGAAGATTTAATTTATGTAAATATTTTGTTACGAATGAAATAATTTAGAAATATTCAAATACCTAAAAAATAAGAAATAATGAAATAATTTAATGAGTAAAAGAAATTTAGTTAAATAATGGCGATGCATTTTGCAATATTAAGATAGTTTGGCATAAATCTTTTCCAGAAGCATACCAAATCAGACGAAACAGTTTGAAAGTCTTATAGTAAGAATGGCTGTATAACAATTGGATAAAAATTCGGAATAGTTTAATCTCTTAGCTTGAATATATTCAATTTAATAACTTAATTTATCGCTTGCTTTAATTTTAATTACATGTAGCTTAATTGATTAACGTAATGCTTAATTGAGCTAATTAAAAAACTAAAACTTATTATTGAATAAATTCAGTTTGTCTCAACGTTCCTTTTTGCTCTTAAAATTCAAGGTATAAAATTTATGTTACGCAAAGTGTGAGAAAACCCATGTTCAAAAAACTTATTTTTTACCGGTGTTATTGAGATTTTTCTTTTGTAAGATGTTTTTAAAATTTAAATTCATTACTGGTGGAAACTAGCTTGAATGGTGACACAACAGACACTAGCATTCTACTCTCATAGGATAATAACTGCAGTTCATATTTGGAAAGCTTCTTTTCGATAATAATGGATAAAATTTGTTATCAGGATATTCTACTACTGCAAGTTAAATTTATTTCTGAAATATAATTCAAAAATTTCATAGACATTTTGGTGTCACTCTTTTTGTTTTTTTACTATTCCTGTTTTTCTGCCGCGTATTATATAACATGTTATTATATAATGTATTATATAACGCGTTAAGATAAATGTTATTCCTTTTTATTCTGCAAATACTAACGAAAGTAATCCGAACACTAGAACGAAAAGAAAAATATTACAAAACAAAACGCAAAAATAACATATTTGAACAAACAAGTCATACATGTATAAAAAGAAAAAAGGCGCACATTTATTACATTTCTTCTTTTTCTCAGTTTCCCAAGGATGTGTGCTTATTTGCATTATAAAAATAAATTTCTTCAGAATTCCCGTCAGAGATTTGTTTTCAGAATGAAACACTTTCTTGCAATATTTATGCGACTGTTTCTCGAATATGAGATGAGAATTTCAGTGTCAAGATTTAACTTAGAGATTTAAAAAAAATCATTTTGTATGTGTTTTAAGAAAATGCGCATCGACTTCTGGTCGGTTTTTTTTTTAAATAGATTTTGCATATTCTGTTTACTTTTTTCTTCCATTTTGAAATATAAGAATAAATTTTTTTGTATGTGCAGACTGTAGTATCCATTTAATTTATTTTTATCTCACGTCATACAAAGAATTTTTTTCCCCGTTTTATTATAGTTTCAAAAGATGGCAATACAGAATCTTTCCTTTTTTCTACGTTAATTTTAAAAATGCATTAAATATTATTTTAAAACTAAGACATGATTGAAAAATAGTTATGTAAATTTAAATTCAAACAGAGATTATATGGTATTAAAACTTAGAGATTGATCCAGTGCTACTTTTTCCCTTAGATATCAAAAAAAAATCTTTATAGTTCAGAATCTTTATAATTCTGTTTAACAATATAATAGACAAATCTCCCACAAAAAATTTTCAATTTTCTTTCCAAAAATAATTTTATTATAAAATTTTGCTTCTGAAATACAAGAGCAAATGGGAAATGAAACATTAGGAATGGAAATGGGATATGTTCATTAATCGATTTTTCTATTTTTAAAGAAAACCGAAAGTGTAACATACTTCGCATCATGACAAATCATCGCCATAACTTTTCCAGCCGGTGAGACCGTCTACGCCTTCTTTGAAGTAGATTTAGTGGAAGTAACCCGTCGCTTTCGCTAGTTCTCTGTTCCCGGTGTATAGTGAGGAATTTATGTCTCATGGATAGTGACAACTCGAAGCAAAATGACAACTCGAAGTGGCTCATTTAAATTTGGCAGGAAATGGCTATTAAATCAACACTAACCTGTAAATCAGCATCACATTTACTTAGACTATGCTGAACAGAGGGCAGCACATATTGAAACACCAATTTGTCTTGGCAATATTATCTATTGTCTAAAACCGATACTTTTTGAACATCTTCATAAAATTAGTATCTTTGCTTGTATATTAAAAAATTTAAAACTAAATATTTGAGATAATTGTGTTTGAGTTTCCGATACAATTTTAATTGATTTTTGTTATATCCTGCGGAATCTGCACTTTTATTCTAAATTACTTTCACATTTGTAATTCCAAACTCGCACAAAACATTCTAAAAACTGAAACTATTATTTTTATTTAACAAGAGAAGTTTACAAGATTTTCGGTTTGTAAGATAGCAGAAAGCTTCTACTTGGAATAAATTCAATAAATAAATCACTTAGACAGATATTAGTAAGATTATACAAATTTTTCAGCTAAATTTTAATGGAAGCTGAAATTTATCGTAAATCTAAAACCGTCGTATTCAAAATGAAATCTACGTAACTGTTACAAAGGTGCTTGGCGATAACCTCCTTTCTGAATTAGTACAATTCAAAATACCAATTTTTTTTTTTCCTGCTTAAAACTGGAGTCCCCCAACCCTATCGCCGCGTGCGCAATCAAACCCTCCGACGGTTTTATGTGTACCAGCTGCAGTATGGTAAAAAACTTTTTAAGTTTTCATTGAAATGTAAAATTTTCTTACAGTTAATAAATAATTAAAGAAATATAAGCATATTTGTTTCAAAAATATATCTATATGTTATTATATGTTTATCAATTTAACTAGGCTTACCAAAAATCCTTAAAAAATGCCAAACATACAACATTAAAAATATTTTTAAAATTTCCCGGTACAAAAGTGCTGTATGACACAATTCGTAGATAATATCATACGAAAGATGCAATTATTTGTTCTGTATTATTTACCATTCACGAAGTTAACCCATTGGCTTATACAACCGGCTGATAGACGGTCGCGTATTTGAGGTCCATTATTACGTTGCCGGCAGTGAGACGTACTGAGCAGTTGTAGCTTCTTTTTTAGTGATTCCTTCTTTTCGACAATGAAAGAGTCTTGTTATAAAGCATCGGAAAGCTGAAAAATGATTCTATTGAATCGTGTATAACACATTTGATTTATTTTGACAGATCGCGAGTTACAAGTCATTGTTTCTGGTGATTTCTCCAACCCCGCATCAGTGAAAATGGCGTACCACAAGAAATATCTCTCTGATGAAGAATTTATATTATTTTTCTTCTAATTCTTCTGACTATGTTTCTTCTCATTCTTCTAATTTTCTTAAAATGAAATAGTAAATATAAGATAGAGCGTAAAAAAGAAATGTTCTTAAGCCAATGGGTTATTAAGTACTCTCCTTAGTATCATGTTGTATATCAAGGAGGGAAATGGCGCGGATCTTATACTAATAAAATTATACGTATGAAATACAGCAAGGGAAAATTACTCATAGTCTAAAAGCTATTAATTTCTTTCTTTTTTTCTTAAAAAGTTATCAGTAAATTTAAACTGGTCATTTTTCAAAAGTAATTATTTTATTTCATTTCTTGTTCATTAAAAAGCTTAGTAATATTATTTGAAAACGTAAAAAAACATATTGCACTGATTCGATTAAACAATTATGTAAAAAAAAAAAAAATGAGTTGCAAAATAGCCTCAGAATCAACCACACGATTCCGTTTATTTTCCACTGAGAGTAAACGCGGCACCTACCTTGCCGAATTCTTTTTTTTTTCACACACAGTTTTCGGTGCAGAATCGAAAAGTTTGTACTTTGCGTTATGCCAGTAGCCTCAACTATTTCGCGCTCTTTGAGTCGCTGATTATTGAAAACCATACCGGGGATTTTGTCAATCATTCCGGGAGTAATCACTTCCACTGGACGTCCCGAACGACGTTCATCTTTTGTGTGAGTACGGCCAAGTTTAAACTAAATTTTCCCATTTATAAAGAATTACAAACACCGGAGCCAGCTGAGCTTTGATCACTTTCGGTGTTAAGCCTTTGAAATATAAGTGTTTAATCACCGCTCGAGGGAACTCGCTTTTTTCCATTTTTCTAAAGAATACAAGTTTCTTGCTTCAGTCGACAATAAAAATGAAACCATGAAATGGAAATAACTCAGACTTAGACAGCTGTCTAGTGAGTCATGATTGCTTACTAAAAACAAACCATTTTCGATGCTACGAGCGCCATCTCTTGGATTCTCTAAGGGTTCATTGTATACAAATCTTGTACTTAATTGTAAATCATTGTTCATTGTAAGTCTTGTACAAAATTGTATATTCGTACTTAAAATACAAAAACTCAGTTTAAGTATAATTATAATACATATTGCGAAAAATACATAACATGTTCTATAATGCACTTACTGTCAACAAAAACAGAACCTGAAATTGCGAAAGTAAAAAAAATGTAAATAACATAGGAAATATATGTAATACCTATTGCCATTGTCCGACGAGACTTTTTCTTTAATTCATTTTGTGCCTGAAACATTTTAGGCGTCGTGGCTGAAGAGGTAGGGTTGCACAACGGATTAGAAGGTTTCTTCTAAGGACGCATTTAACAACCTAAATACAACCTCAAAAATATACAACTGTATTTTTGCCTAAAGCTGTTACATAGGTAGTTTATTTAAAAGTTAGATTTATATGAAAAAAATATCTTTGTATTTATGTACTATCTTCAGTAGCGCGCATTAATTTTGTTTATTTATTCATGTTAATTCTGGAAAATAAACATCAGAATAGGCTCATTTATTCGTTTGTTTATAATAACAAGTAATAAGATAAACATGAATCAATTTCAAAATAATAGGAAAAAAATTGTTATCATAAGTCTTCAGGGGCTAAATAAAAAGCATTTGAAAAACAGCAAGCATACTTATTTTCAATTTTTCCATATCATATAACATCACTAAATCTCTCGTCTGAAAAAAATGACAATTTTAATTCTGTTAGTATGACAACTCTATTAGATGCTTTCACCTTTAATCGATACCTTAAACGCCTCTATCGTAATCGTTAACCGATCCATTGAACATTCTGTCCTTCACTAAATGGGCAATATTTTATATTTTAACTCCTCCGCTAAGCCACGGTCGTTCAGTTAAGATGGGAAATGGACCGAATTTTATGGGCTAAGGTTTCGGCACTGAAATTTGCATCCCTTTGAGGAAAGTAGTATTCCTCCACGCCGCCAGAGGGCATTGGTAGCTCTGAGGAAATCTTGTGTGAAAATCGCATCTTTCAGTAAGACGTGCTATCTCCTTTTGAAACAGAAGCCTAGTTTTCAAAATGCAACCCCTTTTTTAAGTTTATGTATTTTGTGATTTTTTTTTTCCTGTCGACAGCATGATCAGTATAGTTAAAAGTATTTTTTTTCTTCCCTTTAAATTTTTTGATGAGGTGTGATGAAAAGTTTCTAAGAACTCCATGGGAGACTATTTATTTTAACAATTGCTTTCATAGAAGGGGTTTTTTTTCCCTCTAACGTACGATAACAACTTTTTACACCATATTAGATTAAAAGAACTGAAATACTGATATTTTTCCGAAGCTTGTGAGTACAAAATGCAGGTACAAAACGACGAATTGTTATGATAAATGAAGAGGAGAAATTAGAGAAACCTCTTAAAATCAACTATTTAAAAGTCTGTAAAATTTTTAGATAAGATATTTGACACAGAAACTTAATCTCTCTATTTTTTATCCCTGTTTTTGAAATAACTATGCTAATTATTAAAAAAGATGACGAAAAATATTAAAATTAAATATAATTGTGAGATTAATACCTAACATTGTTATATGTTTTCGTTTCATTTCGAACTCAGTCTTGTTTTTAACAAAAAAAAATTGATACAAATGCAGCGAGTAAAAATGAATAAAGATTAATTCTCCAACATTTAATGGTATTATGGTTTAATGTTTTCGATATTTAATATGGTAAGCAACAAAAGGTTGATGATACAGGGTGATTCAAAATGTATCATCCGATTTCAAAATTCCATATTTTCATAAATAAACGACACTAAATGCAAAGGGAAAATATGGAAGTTTTTTTACAAGTGTTCTTGATATAAATTTTTTTAGTTACACGTATAATGTCAGTTCGATTCGTGAATTCCAGCCAAACGCGTTGTAAGGTGTCAGTCGTAATGATTGCACATCAGCAGAAATCCGTTGTTTAAGCTCACATAAATTTGTGCGTAATGGAGGCGCATACATTTTATCTTTTACAATCTCCTAAAGAAAGAAATCGCTTGGGGCCACATCAGGTGACCATCTGTGTAACATCAAGTCTCCTGGTTCCCGACGTTCAATACAACTGCGAGATACGAGGTCGTTCAATAAATCTTTGGAAATTTCTAGAGGTGGTGCTCATCGAAAATTGTTTGCTTTTAGTAAGCATCATGACTTACTAGCCTCAGTTACTCGTAGTTATTCGTGATCGTGATGCCTCTCTCAAAAAATTTTCGTCATAACTTTTTCGGCAGTTGAGAGACCATCTTCATCTTTTTTTTTTTTTTTTTTTTTGGAAAAGATCCACCTGAAACGACCCATTGATTTGATTTTTGCTTCATTTCCGGAACATAATGATGAATCCCAGTCTCACCGACGGTAACAGCAATCAAATTTTGATTTGGCAGGAAATGATTACCACATCAAAACTAACTTATGAGTCAATGTGAAATTTGCTCCAGCTCCGTTTAATATACGATAGCACCCAATAGTAACAACAATTTACCATTATGATGCCATCTATCTTCAAATACAAGTACTTTTTGAACTACCCTCATAGTTTCATGACAGCTTTCGAGAAATAGCTTCACGATGAACAAGCGAGGATCTTCTGCAGTTCACGGTATAAGACTTCCATATTTTCGCTTTCCCTTTTTGTATTACTTATCATTCTGTGTCATTTATTTTCGAAAATAAGGAATTTTGAAACGGATGATTCATTTTGAATAATCCTATATATCGAACACAGATAAAATGTTAAACAACTCTATCGATTTCATAACCGTGATGCATTTCTGTGTTTCAGATCAAGGAGGATTGGAAGTACGTAGCGATGGTCATAGATCGACTATTTCTCTACATCTTCACATTCGCCTGTATCGTCGGCACCTGCGGTATCTTCCTGCAAGCTCCATCCCTCTACGACCCCGAAAAACCCATCGATGTGACTCTGTCCAAGGTGGCCCTAGGACAAGACATGCCCGACACTCTCTTCGAATAAAGAAGCTATCCTTTTCCATTTCCACTCTTTCTGATCCCTATACCTTATTGCAAAATTTTTTCAAGAGCTAAATTGACGTTCTTCAAGAATTAGTTTAATCACAAAATCCCGTTGATTGTTTTGGAGACATTCTTCAAGCATTAATTTGACGTTCTTATAAATGAAAATATTCTTCAAAATTTACTACATCATAGAACTTACTAGGTCTTCTTCAAGTTGTTTGACTTTCATCAAAAACGTATTCTGCGCTCATTTAAGATTATTTCACCAACTGCGACTAATAATTTGAAACTCTAAAAGGATTAATTTGATGTTTTTCGAAGAATCCGTTTTCTTCAAAGATTCGTTTGAATATTTTCAAAAAGACATATTTATTCATTAATTTTGTTTTATCTGTTCAAGATGCAGTTAATCTTCTTTGATTAATTTGATCTATTTCACGAATTAATTTGATTTTTGTTAATAATTATTTTGGCTTTCATTACGATGGTTGTTTCAGCTACTTCAAGAACCGATTTAAGCTTCTATAATTCACGTTCTTCGGGGCTAATTTTTAATCTTCACATTTGCCCCTTTCAATTAATTGATCAATTTTCAGAAATCATCTGAATGATCTTCAGGTATTTACAATTACTCTTTTCGTTCTACAAGGACTCGTAGTTCTATTTGAACTATTTTATCTTCAGTAATAACATATGACACTCAGCTTTGGAAACACTGAATGCAAAGCATGATTGTCACAATTTTTGCTTCATTCATAGACTGTGAATTAGGAACTCATCCTAACATTTCTAACGATTCAAAGTTAGAAGTAATCACCACAGTCTACTGCAATTATTTATTTCTGTAAACTAGATAGAATTTCACCATTGAATTATTTAAACTGCAGAAATCAAAATGCATTGCTTCTTTGTTACAAAACGTTATGTTGTTCTTGATATTCGTATCAAAAGCCATTTTTTAATTGGTCATATAGAAAAAAAACTTTATCTACTTAAGTAAATTTAATTTTCCATACATTCGGTGTTGTATAATCTTTTACATTTTTTCCTTTCTATTTCAAACGAAACTCTTTAATTAAGTTCATTGTCTCTTGTTGTAATTACTGTTGTAATTTTTATAAGCAAAAAAACATTATTCGAATTGAGTATAAAAAATAAAATTCTACGAATGGAGTACAAATAAAACATTTACATCTAGCTAGACGAAAAAATTGTTTATCTGAGCTAATCATGTGATCAATTCTAATCAGACATTTACCACAAATTCATAACTGAATTTTCTTTTAAAATACACTCTTTTCCTAATTAATAATCAACTAATGTTTTATCAATAGATATTGAAATTATTTGATAAATTTTAACGTTTTATTCTAAAAATTTAAAAACATTTACTTTTTATTATAATAATGATTTGAAAGTTTTAAAGTTTTAATATAAAAAAATGGCTTCCTAATGGCAATCAAATGTTTTTCATTTTTAAATTTTCATATAATGTGAAAGAATCAAATGTAATTGCAATTTATAAAATTTAATAATTTTTATTTAATTATATTTAATCTGAAATAATTTATTTCACTTAACAACAATGATTTACATTCTCATTAATTATTGAAATTATTGTTCAATGTGATGCTATTCTTGTTTTTATGATCATTTTTATTTCAGCTCGTAAAGCAGATGAATATTTTAAATTAAGTTCTCATTATTAATGAAAAGCATGCATTAATTTGTAATATATAGAAAACATTTCTTTGGAGCTACAACTTTTATTACATTTAAAGTTAGTTCTAATTAACCAAATAGCAAATTATAATGTTTTGTAAGAATTAGAAGTTTTCAATCAAAACCTAAACACAGATAAAATCTAGTACTGTTTGTAAAACTTTTTTTTTTCTTTTAAAGATCTTTTTCAGATTTGATACCACTTTAATTAATTCTCACCAAGTGAATTTTGAAAAAGGAATCTTAATTTTCTAGCGAACTATTAAAATTCACATATATTCTTAAAAATTTTTCATTCGGTAGCATAAAAAAAATCTTTATTCTTAATACTCCTTTAAGAAAAAAAAAGCTGATTTTCATTTAAGTGCCTCTTTTTCTACTCTTTTGATTTCACAATGAATTCATTTCGTTTGAAGTTCAAATTTCCTAATTTAAAGTTTCTCGCCGATACTCCAAGCAATTAGAAAGGATTATCGTTCTTCATTTGTCGTTGCCAGATACAAATTCCCAATTATTTTCTTCTCGTATTCTGCTCACCGCAGATCTTAATTACTTTCTTCATTTGTTAGATTTATTCATTTTGATAAATTATCAAAATTAAAAATGTAGCTTTGTTGCTTGATTTGTATTATGTCTTTGATTTCTTTTGCGTTTCGTTACGGAATATTAAAAGCCGAAAGTGTTTTGTTTAAATTTGTCTTAAAATCCCAGGATTTTTTTTTAACTTAATTATTATCATTTTCTTCTTTTTCAAAAAAAAAAAGTTCTTCTGTTTACAAAATTCGATAGCTAATTAAATCATAATTAAAAGTCTTTTCAAATACCCTTTTTGAAGTAAATGTTGCGAAATTCTCAAGTCTGATTTCTTTTCATATCTTATGAAAGTGTTTCGAATAAGAAATGAACTGCAAGTGATAATTTAATTCATTAAAAAATAATTCATTTGCCAAATATTTTTACATCAATAGATTTTTGAAGCAGGAATATGAACAAGTTTTATTCCCTTTTAAATGGTTTCTTTAAAGAGAAATCTCAGTTGTTGTTTTTTCTTAATGAAAAATTTTTCTTTAAAGACATTTGTCTGAAAAAATGTAATTATGTTGCTCGTTATACAGAAAGTTAAATGTCTGAAACAAAGTTCATCTAAACTTAAAAAAGATCTAATAAAAACTTATCTATAATTTATTTTATTGACTACCTTAATAATTTAAGTAGTAAATTAATATCACATTTTGATAATGACTAGTGTATCAATCTAAAAACACATTGACAAACTAAAAGACAATTTAAGTTATTAAACTATAGTGAACACATAACAAATCCCATATATATAGTACTAAATATCTCCCCTTTTATTATTAGGTAAACTTTTTTCAATTGTTGTAAGCACAAGTTATTCGACAATTACATACATACGATGCGAAGGAAGCAAAATTTATTATATTCATCTGCTTATGGGCCTTAATAGCATATAAATATGAGTCAAAAACTTCTATTCTGTACTTTTGAGATCCTACAAAAAATTACTTCAGTGTGTGGTTCCTTTTTATTTTGAAGGTAAAGATGTGTATCATGTGATGTAATAATAATCCCTTAATGTGACTCTATGTTTATAATCATGTTTAAAACATTTGGGGAAATATATCATGAAGAAGTGTTATTGTGTATTACTAGATAGGGTAAATCTTGTAATGCGATGTCTTCCTACCTCAATATGCTCCTAAGTCGCCCTGATGACTAAACTAGTCCCAAAAGAATCGATTGCATTGCATTCGATTGCTTATAAAAAAGACTAGAACAACAACAAAAAATTCTACAAAACAATTTGCATAATCAACGCTTTGTTATTCTTTGTCCTTGCGGAACGCATGGATTACTTTCATTGAGCAGCTCTATTTATGCGTATAACATAACCTCCAATTACCTGTGTCCCGCTTTGTACGCATATCGTCCTTTAACGCAGCTTTTCGCGCATCTCTCGAATCGCAGTTGTTTCGTGCAATATCTGTTCTTGAAAGAACACTTCCTTTCAGCGCAGCTCTCTGCGCGCATCTCGGAACAGCAGCTGTTTTCGTACAGTATCTGTTCTTGAAAGAACAGTTCTTGTTTATTCAAACGAAGTGCGGAAATGTTTGAAGAATACGAGTAGAATGACGCGAGCTTTGTAATTAAATGAACGGTTCTGAGGAGACAGCATTCAACTTGGAATTCTATTCGAAATGTTTTGAACTTGTGATGAAGCATTCGCAGTGATTCTAGATATTATTTTACTAGTATGAATCAGACATTGTTTTTCTTAGGGATACAAAAATTTAGACTTTCCACTCAGATATTATAGAATGAAGTTATTTCTTTGTAAGTTTTATTCGGAAGCTTTAAAAGAAATGAACTTATCATGCCATGTCTTTTTTTAATTTCCAACTACTCTTTGATAAAATTGTACGTGAAGAACCTCTCGTTGTTGCTGTTTTTACAAAAATATCGATACATCTTAACTTAATGTTTCTTGGTTTCATAAGAACTTAATTTTCATTTAGTACATCCTGAATATTAAATCGTTGAGTTCATATTTTGAGAAATCTGCAGATCCAAAATTTTAAATTGAATTGTGTTTGCGATTCTTACATTCTCAAAACAAAAATTATCAGTAATTGGAATGTCATTATATAACCTTTTAATCTACACATATAGATATAATTTCAAGTTTTTTATCTTCCTATGATATACGCACTAGATTTTATCTCAGTTTTAGTGCATTACAAAAAAAAATGAAATATAAGTTCTGATTTGATTAATCTCATTGGAAAAAACCCAAGCGTTTTTCTAAATGAAAATTAAGCACCTATTTCTAGATTATTGAAATTAAAAAATGTGTTTTTAGTACTGTTCTGTTGAATGCTGTCCTTCCACAGGTCTGACAAAACAACTGAGCACAAAACAAACTAGCTAGCAGCATAGCATAGAAGAAAGGTCCATCGTCTTATCACTCGTTATGGTGCACTAGTTGAAGCGATCAAAGTCAACATCTTTGTTCAGTATTCTAACTGTTTACATATTAATGAATATATATGTTATCAATACATGTATATATCTATATACATAACATTCTATCGATAATCAATGTTCTTGCTGAACGCCATTCCAAAAATAAAGAGATAATTGAAGTGTTCTTTTAGATTCTTTATATGACTGCCGTGATATGTGATATTAATACACAATAATAAATTGATCATGGAGCTTGTAAATTCAATAAATTAAACCCAGAAAAGAAAAGGAAACTAATTTTATATAATCCATAATTCAACATTCGTATCCTTTGACCTAAATATTTGCAGATATACTACGATGCTAAATAACCGGAAAATTGGTAACCAAACAACTGCAGTCGAAATCGATAAAAATTGGAAGTTGACTAAGTTACGAAGACATCAAGCGTTCAATCGTAGAACATTGAAAAAAAATATGTTTTTGATTTGGTGAAAAATGTTAAACTGAAAAAAGGAGATAAAGATTACAAATGTTGTTTATTCAAAGTAAAAAATGCTAAAGATAAATTATGGGGCTTTAAATTTGTTATAGTCGTTAAAAATCTATTTAACCTGAAGAGTTTCTTTTTTTTTATAAAAAAAATAAATAAATAAAAGCTTGAATTTAATTAAAATTTGAAAATATTTTTTAACTTTCTTTTTTTTTAAAACGTTTTTCTGAATTTCACTTGGTGTGTGTGTGTGTGTGTGTGTGTCATCAAATTTTCGATCGTTAATTTAACCAACTTCCCATCAAGCTAGAGCTTTGAAATTTTGAGAATCGTTCGTACTCGCCTAACAATGCAATATTTAGACGTTTGCGACAAGTTTTAACTCATATTTTCTTTAATAATGCAGTTTAGCCCAAACACTTGGCGCGATTTCAAAAATTGGCACCAAACTTGGCGATTTTTTTTTTTTTTTGGCTGAGCGTTAAATCAGTGAAACTGAACAGGGTAGCCACATTTGGCAAAATACTGCCAAATAATTCTTGTCGCCAAGGGTAAACCTTTTCTGAATTCTGGTTCCCATTTTTTTTAATAAAATGACTTACAAACTTTCAAATGCATGTTTTGATTTTATGAGTATTATGAATTTCTTAATATGCTCACAAATGTATCTTTTTAAGTAAATTTTAAAGTTAAAAATAACTAACAGTTTTAACTAATATTTCAATAATTTTCTTTAATATACTTTGCTACCATATAAAAACGTTATTTTTAAAAACGTTGGTTTTTATATCGAATTATTTGTTATTAATATCAAGTACTCGGCTGATTATAGTTTTTGTTTTTTTCATTTGGACAAAATGCCTTAGTTTTACAGTATGTTATTTTTAACTCGTGTTTTATAACATAATGTAGTTTTACAACATATCAAATACAAAAAAGGCATTGTTTCCACTATTATTTTCCCTTAAAAATTGTTTGGGCCCCCTAATTTGTTGAATGCAACAAAACATTCAATTCTTAAATAACTTTGCTCATTTATAACTCTTAAATCTTATATCAAGATTACTTCATAATGATGAACTTTCCGTGTAACATTTGAATAATAAAAATGCTGAATGTTTACCCCTTAATAAGTAAATATAAAATGACTCGTTTGCTTTTTTGTTTTATTGATTTACTTATGTGTGTGTGCTGAAAAAGACAGACGATTATATTATAGATGTAGAACGGCAGCTGTAACATGCGATACTCAACGTGTTTTTTTTCTTTTATTCAAACTACTTGACAACAAATTTTAATGGAAAATAATTATTTTGAAAAATCTTTCGCTAGACCATCCAAGGGCTAAATACTTTATTTGCTATATTCGGATGTAAATGTCTCTTTTATTCGCATTGGAATGGCGATCTGCTAAGGAAATTCTGGCTGATGAAAATCAGTGTAAATGGCAGCTTTCCGATTTGTTTGTAAATGTCGTATGTGTTTGTGAGTGTTTTATCGTTAATGGTGTTCGTCTTGAACTTTGAACTATCTCAGTGTTTCCCCCACTTAGCTTTTAACTTGCAACCTATTTCATATTATAGTTTTTGATCTCGTCTCTTTCTGGTGAAGTGAATAAATTTTACGCTTTGTAATCATAGCTAAAATTAATCATGTGGAGATGTTCAACTTGCAATCAATATTTTTGAACAAATTTCAAATAAAATTTTAAATTATGGAAAAAAAAACTCATCTATTCCAATTTTTGGATAAAAATGATAAGAATTTCGAAAAATAAAATGGCAGCTTCGATTGCAAGCTGGCATCACTAAAAGTAGACTTGAAAATAAGTAAACTTTGTAAACTTTACATATAAAAAGTAGACGTTTTTGTTACTTAACAGGCATAGGTCTTAAGCTTTGTCTTCCAATTTTAAGCATCCGTAATCGAAGTAAATAGTTCTGAAAAAAAGTAAACCTCTGTAGGAGGTGATTTTTATCACAATGCATTGACAACTGGTTAATAACATTGAATAATAGTTTTGATACTATTATGGGTTTCTTAAGAATTCATTTTTAATTTTTCTTTCAAAAGCTCTAGCTAAAAATAGAGAAACATTAATTTACATAACATCCGTATAAGTTTGTTTAAGAAAAGCATTTTGAGCAAATAAGGGCTTACCATTCATTTTCTTAATAACTTTACATAAAATAAATACTATAGATTTGTGTTGGTGTTTGATATCGTATTACAATAAGTAGAGCAGATAGAATCTTAGAAATTATATATAAAAATAAACACGAAAACTTCATTACACAAAGATTCTTAAGATAATATTTCCTCTCAACGAATAGTAATCATTTAGTTGTAAAGGTAAGTCATGTTATATGTTACCATTTTCCATAGAATCGAAATTTTAAGAAAAATGCGTTTAAATATTTAAAAACCGAAAAAAATAATCAAATTTGGAATTTGATCAGCTGTCCATGCATCGACAAGTTCTACTAAATATATCGATAGTTAGTCATTGCTATGAATGTGTCACATGACTGTAAATTTTATTTGCTTTATCAATGTAAAAGTTTTAAAAAATTTCAAAAATCGCGGGAAGAGCGCGGTTCAAATTGTACGCGAAATAAAAAGAAAAATAGCGAAAATATTCGCGAAAACAAAATGTTGCACTAGTTGTAAGATAACTGTTGTAAATGTACAATTGTTCAAAAAATGTTTTAAAATAAATTGTTTCTCTATAGATTAGAGTGTACTGATGTCGGTAATATTTTACGAAATGTCATGAAACAACAATGTTCTGAGTTTTATGGTTTCTGTAAAACACAACTGTGTGAGAAAAAATTTGGATCTGAAAATAGAATCTTAATAACAATTTCATCTTTTTCGAATCTCTTTTCTGAAATACATTTCTGATTTCTTAAAAGTAAGCCATGTAGATTTACTTGAATGCTCTTGCAAATTGCAAAAAAATGTATTCGAATTTATTATCAAAATCGACAATCTTGCACTGCTCAACCCAACTCGATTACGTGCTGTGGTATTTATAGACAAAGATGTTCCTCAATTCTTGCGAATCAATCTCGATTCATTGTACTTATATTGTTTCCTTCTTGCAAATATTAAATCATTTTGATTTTTATTTGTCAATATTAAGTTAATTTAAAATGATTTTATTATAAATTGTACTTTAAAATTTAAAAAAATTTAATTGTATATTCAAGACATTGATTAAATGTTTATAAGATGGAATAGATATTTACAATATAAGTGACCCACAACACACTTATTCTAAAAGAATGTTTGTGTCCGAAAACTTAAATTTGAATTTACTTACTATAATTAACTTTTGAAATTTCTATTTCATTACTATTTTTGAATCCCTTTGTTATAATTCTTTGTGTGTATGTTTCAGGCCTATGAATTATATGATTTTATTTAAAACTTTGTTAACGAGACATCACACACTAATATAATCAATTCCTTCATCTAAAAATAATATTAAAAAATAATAAAGTAATTTTTAAATAATTTATTAACTTTTCAAATCTCTGAAATTTAACTTCAATATTAAACTTGAAATTAAAATTATAATTCAAATTTAAATCAATTGGAGTAAAATATTTACCAATGGAGTAATTACTTCCTGCAATATTTCATATTTTCAACCGATGAACTACAGTTTGTTATACAATTAAGGAATTAAGATTAATTCTTTTTAAGCACATATATCTGGTTTCTTCTAAATCAGAAGTATGTATTTTAGTAACTTAAAAGGCCATCAAATGATAACATAGGAATTGCTCTGACATAGGTATCAGATGGAAAGAGAAAGGGGGAAAGACCAAGAGCCACTTGTCCCCATATGGCCACAGAAGAGAGAAAATTCTTTTGTAAGGCCAAGTTATGAAGTTTCGGGAAACAGCTTTTAAATGGCGTGCAGTTGTTGTTTTCTCGTGCATCAGTTTAGTGAGACGAGAATAGATGACGATGATGCTTTAATTTAGTAAATAAATACTTCGAATATAAAAATCCAGAACATCAAATAATACAATAGCATAAATGAAGAAATTGCAAAGCAAATTTTTAAATAAAATGTTATTCATAAATAATATTTAATTTCGTTCTAATTCATTTCTACCTAATTTTTTGATCTATTTAAATTAAAAATACATTTATATGGAGGAGAACAAGTTTGTAAAAAAGTAATAATATATTTAAATATGAAGATGTAATAATGTTTGTGTGAAAATATGATTTGTAATTTCTATACTGTTCCATCTTTGAATTTTTTAATCTACGTCTTGATAAAAAAAAAATTAACATTTCTAAGAAAATTAGTATTTTCTTTTGCTTTAGCTTAAAATCATTTTAGATTTTTCATATGCAGGTAATGTCTTCTGGGCATACTTTTCAAGAGAGCGTACGCAGTACAAAAAAAAAAAAAGATTTTAGACGAATTGATGACCGTGAAAATATTGCATTATTTATTCTGTATAGTATTTTAAAGATGAAATTAAGTCGAAACATTGATAATTTTATGTTTAATAGTACTGTCTTTCCTCGGATTCTGCTCTAGAAATTTTAAGTTAAGATCAAATAATGCTAGTAATCTATTCATAACTAGAATAGTTTTATCTCGGTTTAAGAGCTCCAGTTTTAAACAGTAGTTATAAGAGCATTTCTGCTTCACTTCAATCTGCGTGCGCTCTCACGTAAGCATATTAATCACTGATTGTTAACTTTTCTTTCCCTTGCATACAGTTCTTTCGCGTATTCTTATTGCTATCATATGTAGATGTGTGAATATATGTTGTTCAATAAAATATATGAGCTTTTTAGAGTCTATGTCTTTGTTATTTGTATTAGACAATTTATTAGTATCAAATACTTAGTTTAGTAGTCACAAAAGAAAAAGCGTGGATTAGAAAAATTATTCGTGGTCGCAATAAACGAGTAGTCCAAGTTGCAAACTCGTGACCGATTTTCATCCGTCGAGTTGTAGGCTCAAGTGCTGAAGCCACACTCAAGAGCCGCTGTGTAACAGAGCTGAAGCCCATTAAAGGTAAGGAAGTTCGGAGAGGGGGGTCATCAGCTCAAGTGTCGCCCATTTCACGTGACCGAGGTTCAAAATTGCTAGGCTGTCGTCCTCGTGTTGCTCCTGAACGCGATATTAATAATCAATCAGTAGAAAAAATATTCAACCAAAATGAAATTGACGCAACCTTCGAATACTGTTGTGTCTTGACATTACTAATGATTCAAAGACATGTATTATGTAATTAATCCTAAAGGCTATCGAACCGCAGTATTTTAGGATTCCAAGGGACGGTATACGACTAAATGTCATTTAGCAATTTTGTGACAGTTCTAACTGCTGCATTTTTTTTTTTTTTTCATTTTCTGTACAAAAGTCGGTTCGTTAATTTAATGTGACTATATATACAGTATTATACCTTTTATCAATACTTATAGTTATATCATACCATAAATAACCTCTGATTTATGGGATATAGAACAACAAAAACTGTAATCTCCCATTTAACACAAACGAACACAAAATTATTCCAATGCATGTAGATCAGTTTCTTTTGAGCTTATGCCATACAAAAAATTTCAAAAAACATAACTGTCCTAATATTTCTATTTCGGGAAAATTTTATTTGAACATCACAAACAATTTCTAACACGCGCAAATAATTTAGTCAAACATTTTTTTCTCCCTCATACACATAACACTCAAATCATCTGATTAATTCTCTAAAACTTTTAAACACTATCTGAAAGCATAATTTCCTCCAATCAAACAACAAAACAAACTTAATCAGAAACCCCATTTATCTTTCTTTCGAAATGCATGACGAAAGTGTGTTAAGCAAAACAATTCAAAATTGAAACTATTCTTCAACTTGAACAGCCTCTCTGGAGCTTACTTTTTTTTTAGGTAAGCGGGGAAATCATGACCCCGAGGTACCTTAGTGATCTTTTTCTTTCCCGTGAGTTTTAATGCGTTTGACAAACGCGGATTACTGGGAGTTTCCAACGACACATACTGGCGATTCTTCTTTATATTCGACGCTTCTTGTGAATCAGTTTTTACCTTTATTTTTCCTTTTTTTTTATAACATCTATATCACAGATACACGCATTGAATGGCTCATTAAAGCCTGATTTGGCTCTTGCGTTATAAACCTTTAACTTTTTCTTTCACTCAACGTAATAAAACAATGCGCTGCCATCTTTAGTCAAACAATATCTGATTTCTAAAATGTCTCTATTTTTATAAGAACTTAACTAAATCTTACTACACTCGCTTGTTTCCCGTAAATATATTTCTGTAAATAATTCCTAATTTTTGTTAACCTTGGGCTCTTTATTTCGCAACGCCAGATCAACCTTAATTTCCCTTACGACAATTATGACCCATCTTTATATTATTAGCTGAAATCGTATTTATTAAAAGTAATCTATCTAAGTATAATTAATCTGGAAACAACTTGATGATTGTTGTTGGATCCGGTGGTACGTGATGTTATATATTATCTTTAATATACTTAATAAATTATCGTGAGTGTTCAACACACTCATTAAACATTACATAACAAGTAATATAAAAAAAAAAATTTAAGTCAATTCCTACTTAGGTCAACAAAGAAAAATTTTATTTTAGTTACTTTTTATTAAATAATTACAATTAATATAAATATGTATATGCATATGACAGAATCAGAATATTGAGTGGTAAAATAAATTCATCCGGTAAATTAAATGGTTGGCCCAACCACCCTTGGGGACAAGAATTATTTGGCGGTATTTTGCCAAATGTGGCTACCCTGGTCCGCTTCACGGACTTAACTTTCAGCCAAAAAAAAAAAATCGCCAAGTTTTGCAAAATTTAAAATCGCGCCAAGTGGTTGGGCTAAACTGCATTTTCACAAATTAAATTTAATTAATATTTGAAAAAACTGTACTAACATCAAGTACCATCCACTACAAGTTTAAAAAAATGTATTTGAACTTGAGTGGATGAATAAAAAGTATTTTATTAACGATTGAAAATTAGAACAAGATATATATAGGGAAAGTGTGAACTAATAGTAAGAATTTAAAAAGGAACGTTAATTTCACAGTCATTAGGTAATACTTCATCTAATTAAATGTCTTTTCCCAATTTTATCTCATCAAACTCTTGATTCGCGCACTAAAAGGAAATGGAATTCTAATTGGAAAAAAGTTATAATAAGTCAACCTAAACACATATATCGTATTTTCATTGAAACTGCTTAACGACTAATTAACCTCTTAATATAAAATATCCTATTCAGAACTCCAGTTTAATCTCAGTGCCTTCAATTCACTTTTGCAACCATTAAATAAATCATAAATAAAAAGGATTTAGCATAACCAGTATTAAATCTGTTTTATTTGTTACTAACCAATGTTAATCAATGTGTACCAATATTAAATCCATTTTATTTTTAACCCATAATTGTTTAATTAATGTGCAATAATGTTAACTCCATTTTATTCGCGCAATGCTTCATATTCAAGGAAGTTCGATCCTAGTTTTCTCAAGTTAAAAATCGCTAAGCTCCAAAATCGCGCACAGCTTGAGATTATTTATATAACGCGTCTACATTTACAACACACATACGAAACAAGTTGATGTACTTGAACATGCATTCTAAGGCGACCGACGATTTTTTCCCTTCATACAATATTTTTCCAGTACTTCTTATTACCTCGTACAGTATATCAGTTAAGCCCAAATTTTTTCATCAATTTTTCAACCACTTCCCGATAGGCTAAAATCTTTGAATTTTGTTCACAAGCTCAATTTGGATGGTAATACAAATAGTCAATTTAAAAACTACAAGCAAAAAAGAATGTAACTAAAAAAATTGTTTTGTGAAAAAAATAAAGACCAAAAAAGTAGAAAATTACATATATTTTTAATACTCAACGCTTATGAGGGGCAAAAAAGTAAAAAAAAAAAAAAATTCTAAAGTCAGTAAGATATTAAATGACAGTTTAAGAATTTCATCCATTACTGAAAATGACAAGTATATCATCGTCATAAATAAATTTTTCAAAAAATTTTCCCATAAAACATTTCAGTTTTCAGGTAAAAATTTTCTCAGCCAGATTCAAAATTCTTCACTTTTTTTTATTCATAATAATGATGAACGGACATTTTCAGAACATTTTCATTTCATTCCTTATTGACCGAAGAAAAAATGATTTTTTACTTTATAATTCCGTTTTTGCTTTTATGCCACATTGAACCGTTGGCTTTAAAAAAAATTACATATAATTTTAATTGATAACGAATAAGAGCAGACCACAGTCTACTAGAAACTAAAATTTTATGCAATACCTCGATATTTCATAATTTGGAGAGGAATATTTGATCGTGCGTCTCAAAACAAAAGATGAACTATTACAAACGAAAAGTAATCCATTAATGCGCATAATTTTGCTCAGAAAAAAAAAAGCTAAAAAATTTTCGAGGAATTTACGATCTTCTTCAATTTTTACTATTAAAAAATGTCATTTCGAGATCTTCATTAAACCTGACAGCGATAGCCTAGCAGTTAATGGTCGCGGCTCACAGTGTTTTCGTCGAATCATAGGTTCGAATCCCCATGTTGTGTAGCGGGTCTGATGCACGATAAATCTGGGAGAGGCCCCAAATCCTCCCTTGCTGTAGTGCGGAAGTTTGGAGAGAGAGGTGGCAGCTCAGGCGTCATCCTCGTCACTTGTCCGATATTCAATATCACGAGGGCCGACACCAAAGTTCTCGTGTTGCTACTCAGCGGGATGCTAATGAGCAATTAAAACACATCTCCGAAAAATGTGCAATCTTAAACTTCTGAAAGTTCAATATAACATCTTATGTATTTTGATTTCAATTCGGTCAAGTTTCCTAGGCAATTATTTAATGACTCGTTTTGTTTATTTTTCAAGCTATAATTACATACAATGCGAATTTTGCTGTCTCCTTTACATTCTCAAAAGCACGATGTAGCATGAAATATTCACTAATATCCCTACCAATATTCTTCAACTATTCTTCGCTTGATCATTGATAATTTGTTTATATTCATTCCAAGTTCATTCATTTTTATCAATACACATCAGACCGTTTTATATATAAGCTGTTGTGAAATTACTCTCAAGCTATCTTACACACAACAGGAGGATTACATTCCGTAACAATTACGTCTCATAACAATTATTAACAAATTTCACTCACATATATATATATATATGGTACCTGCCAATAAAAGATATCCATCGGACCAGATATTTTGTCCCTTAAATTTAATTAATGAATGAAAATTTAATTAATTAAAATTTAATTACGAAATGAAAAATAAATATAAATTAAAAATAATAAATCAAAAATGATAAATGAAAATATTAATTAATAAATTAATACACTTAAATTTTAAGCAAATTTAAAAAAGTTTTATTCAAAGTTTTACAAAGAACTTGTTTAGCCACCCACGGAGCGCTTTTTTTATAATTATAATTAAACTACTCAATTAAATATAAGAGTTAAAATAAACGATCAAATATCGAGAAATGGGCAGTTGTAAACTTTTCCGATATTAATAGTAAAGGAAACAATAAATGATTAAATTGAATCAAGTTAAGCTTAATGTAATTAAAATTTCAGCAATCGATAAATTATAAAATTGAATATATTTAAGCGAAATGTTATCAGAAATGAAGCAAACGATAAAAAATTGAAAAATGACCTGGAACGCCAAATGTGTTCTGGTACGCGAAAAATGATCCATCGAAAACAATACCCCCCTTGGATTGTTAATAAATAACATTGTTATAGGTATTTATTTGTATTTGGAAGGTAATGAAAAATGAAAGTTGTTAATTAAAAAAAGTTTGATAAAAGCAAAGACGTTTGAAACGAACTATAGAGTTTTGTACCAACAGAAATTTAATGAAAATAACCCGTTACACGGGTTTATTTGAAAATATGGGCTTTAACTTATCATTTTATAGTTCCCTCGTCACGAAACTATCTTTCACCAAGCACAAATTTGCCTATGAAACCTCGAAAGATTACTAGCAAACTGTATATCTATTTTTAATTTATTTCTTTGTGTTTTGATTTTGAAACTTTTTTGAGTGTTCTTTAAATAAAGTGTTATAGTAAACTCATTAAATCTCTCTGTGTGTTATAGTAAACTCATTAAAAACTCGTTAAATCGCCCTGTTCAAAGGGACTGGAACTATATATATCGCTCAGTAAGATATTTATCTTAAATACACAATTATATAAGATTTATTTCTAACTCCTAAACATTCTAAATCGCATGGAATGTCTTAAGATTTGCTTTAATTTTAAGTTAGCAGACACAACTAACATTTTAAACAGACACAACTAAAATTACATGAAAGGGGGTGGGGTTCAGGGAATTGTTTCTACTCAGAATGGCGGAAGCAAGTAATGAAAGATAACAATGAGAAAAAATGCCAAAACAAGATGAGGCTAAATTTGCAGACGCTGCATTGAAGGAACAGGATTTATTGCTTATATGTTGAAACAGCCAACAAAACATCATTGATATATACGTGACAAGCCTTATTTACTTTCTAAACGCCAGTGTTTTTAATAATAGTATTTCGAAACACGTCTCATCCAATCTAAATGTTTATCGATTGATGAGTATTTTCGGATTCGTCAGCTAAATAAAAACGTTGCTTCTCAAAATAATGTGCATTTCTTTGTATAGGAATGCGACAGGCGCAGTCGTTTCAGTATGTTAAATTCTTATAAACTACAGTGAGTCAGTTCTACACATTAATTTCAATATTGCATCATATATTTTTTTGTTCGTTTGGTTACGGAATCGAGAAAATAAATTGAGTCTTCCTTCTCGAATTCTGAGCTGTCGCATCATCTTATACTTCCTAAATTTTGCTACTTTTGTAAGTCATGCATTACTATTAATATTTTGCAACTTTGCGAATTAATTCTTTTCACACATGATTGTAATTGATCTATTTGAACCATTCATCAAAAAAAAAATTAGATATGAAAAATTAATTCACCTCATTCTCATACATATTAAAAAAAGATCATTTCCATCTTCGTTACAGCTAGGGAAATTGTGGGTGTTCAAACTTCAAGAAGTAATTCCTTTAGATTTAAAATGTCAAACTCATTTCTAGACACGGATCAATTTCAAGCAAGTTAAAGTCATTGAGGCCGCTCTATGTGTAAATAAGAGGTGTTAGTTTCTGTTTGCTTGTTTCTTCTCTTAATATATTTCATAGAAATGTACTGTTTATTGTGGTTTGCATTAAAGCACTTATGTAGTTCATGGCGATATTTTTTTCTTTCGTAAAAACAGATTATTTTATAAAAATGTAATATTATTCCCGATTATTTAAGAAGTACCGATGTTCTTCAACAATTTTTCGTTTAGTTTTACTTCCAGCTTTATTAATGCTTTGATCAAGGCATATGGAATGCAAGAGCTCAAAATACGTGAATAATCGTTAACAAAAGAAGTTAACTATTTGAGACAAAAGTCAATGTTTTTTCTTGAATATTAATTTACCAGACACAGAATTACTGCCCAAATTAATATATATACTTTTCTTACTCTCCGAAAACGATATATTTAATGTTTGGCACACCAGGCAAAACATTGGAAGACTAATGAAGGGGTGTATATTATTTTAAAATTAGCTTCTAAAATATGTCTTAATGTAGAAGGTAGAAATGATCCACCTATTCAACACGACTACTAACTGTTTGCTGATGAATGCTGTAGTAATTATCAGTTGGCGTGAATTATTAGAAATTTCAAAAGTAAAGTTACGTTATTTCCAGCAAATTTTTGGTTCATGCTATTGTGTTAGTTGGACCGCAAACATGTTCGTTGTGGATCGCATGTGGCCATGCGTTTGACATGCTTGCTTTAAATGAGGCCTGTCCTACCAAAAGACTTTGTGGGCTGATTTGGAAACACATTTTATGAAGCTGAACCGCAGTGTGTGTGTGTGTGTGTGTGTGCGGTGTGTGTGTGTGTGTGTGTGTGTGTGTGTGTGTGTGTGTGTGTGTGTGTGTGTGTGTGTGTGTGTGTGTGTGTGACTATAGTTGAGTTGATCCCTTAGATATTCCCATAGTAATTGGATATGATACAAACGAATTATGGTGGAATGTTCTTTCGTTGATTTATGTTCCATTAAAATTTAAATTTTTGTTCGGATGACATAGCTTTGTGGGCCATATAGTATCCGTTAGTTGAGAAGGCCTACTTTTGAAGATATTCAATTACTTTAAGGTACGTTTAATAACTGCTGAATTTATCTCAAAGTCTAATATTTGCAGAATTTTACTCAAGTTTTGCAAATATCAGTTTTAATAGTCTTGACTTAATTTTTTTAAAAAAAAATTTTAGCGATTAAAACAAATGTTACTAAGTCTCTTAAAACAGGAATTCGTGAAAAGTAAATAAAATTAAGTTATAAGAACGAAGAAAACATTTTCAAGAGTGGCGTTGAAACTAAGAAATCGAATGTTTTTTGAACTTCTATGATACGTTCATAGAATATAAAAACGATTTGGGAACAAAGAGCTGACTTCATTCCATCCCTTTCATACAGATACTTCAATATTATTCTGAAATTTACAAGAAAATAGGAACAGTAGAGCAAGATTATTGAACAGGAAGAATTTGAATATGTTTCTGTACAATAATTAATTTTAAAAATTTTAACCATTTTTTTTAAAAGTCCTCAGTAAAAATTGAGTAATATGTTCAGATTTGTGCGTGCGTGGGCTGTGATTTTGTGTTAAAATTTATGTGACATTTTGTGCTGCTTTTTTTTTTTTTTTATCTTTCCATGCCACATAATTTTCTGGCAACTCTGCTCGAATTGGGTTTAATTTTAAGGAATTCGCTTATAAGTAAGGGCACCATGAACTCTCGCATCCAATTCGAATAAAAGGAACGTAATTTTAGAGTTTTATTTGATTTATCGGACAGTAGGATAATAGAATTCGAAACCAAGAACTACTGTACATTGTATAGCAACAGCATTGTAATCCGATTCATTGTCACTAATAATATTTATCTTTAACATTTATCCTCTGATCATCTTCCTGGTGCGTAAGACAATTATGCAATTTATTCTTACAGTATTTGGAGTTTATTCTTACAATGTTTGAAATTTATTCTTGCATTCAAATTTCAGTCTACATATACAGGTAACCTCCATATAACACTGCGCTTCTATAGCACGAATTCACCATAACACCCATACATCTAACAAACTCATCCATCAGAGAAATAAAACCTACGACATTAAATAGTTGTTGGAGAAAACATGCCAGATTCAGCGGAAAGTGAAAATTTGATCGAGACAGCAGCAAACAGAATTGATTCAGTAATAGAGGCTCCTAAATTTCTTAAAGGAAAAGAAATAACGATATAACTGCTTAAAATATCCAAGAATTACTAGTGGCAGAAGAGATTGGTGAATCAGGTTTGGTTGAAATGATATCCGGAATCCATGATAACTGTGGATAATAGTACAGGCGAAGCCTAAGAAGTTAAACAGTTTAATTTATAAAGTATAAAGAAAGACCTAGACTTAGCCGAACAGTTTAAGTCATGTTTCTTTAATGATGATCCTTCAAATGAAAGAAACACAAAATTTAAAAGAGATCTTCATAAGTGCATAGCACTATAAAAAGAAATTTGTAAAGATATTTTAATTAAAAGCAAGCAAACTAAAATAACAGGTTATTATTATTATTATTACTTTGCAAAAGTTAGAGCAGGGATCTAAAAATCATGCAGAAAATGCTCAGAGGATGAAAATATCTTGACATAAAGAACACGCCCTTAGTCACTAGTGCTTAGTGATGGCGAAGAAAACATTGTTTAATTCGTATTAAAGTGTATTACTTCTTAAGAAAATTTTAATAAAGATGCTTATATCAATTATGAAAATATAATAATATATTTGTTTTTGTTAATTTTTGGAACCTATTCTATACTAGTTCTTAGCTTCATATAACACGGATTCGTATAACAATCCGAATTTTTAAACATAGTTCCCGTGTTATACAAGGGGTTACTGTACCACTAACGTTGTTTCTGGAAAATATTTTAAACATGTAATTTGTAAACTAGGATTTTTTAAATTAGCAATTTCTTCTGCTTCAGTTTATATAAATTTACAGAAAGATGGTAAAGAATTAAAAAGCGCTTATTGCACAGCTGATGAAAAGCTTGTAAGAAAAAAGGAAGTGAAATTTCTATCAGTAGCTTTGAGGGTGGATAGAACAAATTCCAGTAAGCCCTCTTAAATCCGGCACATTCGACGTTTTTTTCTAGATTAGTGATTTTTCCCGATTATCGAGCGTCAATATAGTTCTAACAGCAAATCACTTTTACTAAGACTATCCAAAGACAAGTCCCTCTAGATAAAATTTCAAACAATTAAAACTCTTATTTAATTCGTTTACCCATATTCTGAATCTATGTACACGATGTAAATATTCCACAAAATATTTCCTCGCATCCTGAGAACTAAAAAATTAAATTCAAACATTCAACATTAATTTAGTAAAATATGCATGCATTGATTTAAAAAAAAAACTCATTTTAAAAGGAAAATGACTTGATTTGATAGAATATTAACATTGTACTGAGGAGCAACACGAGAGCTATTGGCAAAGGACCTCGTCATTTTGAATCTCAACAAGTGACGAGGACGACACCTCAGCTGACACCTCCATTTTAAACTTCCATACCATGCCCATGGAAGGACTTCAGACCTTGATCGCATTTAACGTGCATCAGCCCTGCTATGTAGTGTCTCTGTAGTGGCATCAGAGTTCGAACTCATAACTGGACAAAAACGACAATGACTTCTACCATGACCATTAGGCTAATGCAGCGAAAAGGAAAATTAATACATACAGTGCAATGATAGTTAAAGCAAGTTGTGGAAGTAACTACTAACCATAAGACCATTTTTCAAAAATTGAAAATAAGAACACACTTACACTTTTAATTAATTCTGCATTCAACTTAATTAAAACTAATTAAAAATGTACTTAATTAACGATTGCATCTTTGGTTTGGTGTATGTATTGACTAAAATTAAATAAAAAAGAAATAAAAATGAAATATTAACACAACATAAGCAATAAAAAAAATCCGACCGAATCAAGTTTAGTACCATAATATCTGACACATTTTTTTAAAGTTGTTCTTAAATTTTTCCGAAGAATGATATGATTTTAGAAGCAATTCATTTTGTTGGATATTTTGATATGATCCCGAGAGAGTTGATTAAAAGATTGCTTTATAAAAAATCGAATATTTGACAATTTGATAAACTAATTTGTTTTTGTCTTTCTAAAAACCGGGATACCTTTGCGTGAACCGGTTCGTATTTGTGTAGTGATAACATTTTTCGATCAGCCAGGAAAAAACACTATAATTTAGTACTGTACTGATAAAATCAATACAAATGCTTACCTTATAAAAGTCACATGGTTACTCTTATTAGATTTTATTAGCACTTGAAGGTCTCCTTCCTGATGGATTCGAGAGTACGATTGATGATGAACGATTGTACTGATGGAAAAATTTTACTGTACAGTATACTGTATATACACAGTTGTAATAACACAGTTCAAACGCTGATATGTAAACCACTAGAAAACAAAAAACGCTTTACTGAAATAGAAAATGATAGTTATGATAGACACTGGGAGAAAATATGAAAAGTGCTATGTCACGACCTGATAGTCAAAGTCAACAAACGTCCAAATCCGCACGAAAAAGTGCAATAGCGAAAAGTCTTGGCATGTGCAGGATAATATAATAAGCCGAATCATCAAATGCCAGAATACATAAAGAGGTTACTTTGCTACAACCTCGAGGGCGAACTGCAAAAGAACCAACTGTATATAATATTCTGTGGGCACTAAAATTGACCACTAAGGTTCATCAGTATATCAAGCAATTTCATTGTTTGGCATTTCATCAAAAATAAATAAAATAACTACTGCTTTACGAAATTTAAAGTAGAATAAATGATACTTATTCTACTCTAAATTTCAGAGATCGAAAGAGAGAAAGAGAATATTTTCGTTGAAAAATTTGTTTATAATTTTTACAAAAAAATAAAACACTTAAAATTTGTTTATTACCATTCAGTTTTATGGTGCACAATTAGATGTAAATCTGGTATTATTTTAGAGACTCTGTTGTGGTATTATTTTAGAGTGTCTTATATGCATGCTAATTGCAAAATCATATTTCTTTTCTAAATTGTTACTCATTACCTTAGGGTAATTAGGATTAAAAGTAAAATTAAAAAATGAGCTGCTGGGTCTGTAAACAGTCCAGCACCTACTATCAGCAGCTACGTAGAGGGATTTAAATCCTCAACTAAATCAATTAAATAATCGAAAGTTGAACCAACTGAACCTATTAATATTCATACTTGAAATAATTTTTCTCCACTAACTAACATGAACGCAAACGGGTACTGAGAAAGATCTTCTACTCCACATCCCTAAAATCCAGCTAATGATGCTTGAGTTTATTTTTAATGTAGTAATAAATTCAGGGAAACCATCCCAAATCATCAGCCAAGAAGGTAATTTCATCAATTTTCAACCGGAAACAGAACCGGAGTGCAAATAAGTAGCAAAATTCTTGAAAGGGAAAAACAAAGATTTTTTCTTAACTTAGCCATCCAGCTCTCGACCGATTAAAGTGGTCATAAAAGCCTTACCAAACTCCACAAATGTACAAGACATCTTTGATGAATCAAAATCAAAAGAATATTTAATCGAAAAAATTATCCAGCTAACTCAAAGAAGAAACAAGCAGCCAATCCTATTGTTCTTGGCTGAAGTCAAGAAGTCAAATTGTAACACCCTTTCGTTCCGGGCGTTATCTTGTGCCATCACTAATTTCAAATAACTATTTAGTACTACGACACCAATAATTACAGAACCACCAAAACAACTTTCACAATTTATTAGTATATGTTTACTATGACACCAGTAATAATTGTGCTCTCCAGGTTAAGTTTACTAACGCTTTAATTCAACCCACCAATAATAATCTAACAACTTCTTACCAATATCTTTTATCGACTGCAACTCCGAATATGGAACAACTGCTGAAAATACTAGAACAAATCTCAATCCGAGTAATCTATACTCGGACCTCAATACTAATCTGTAAATCCACCTTCCTCTTATATAACACATAGACTTCACCTCCTCTCACTACAACGCCTCTCTGATCCTCCTTCAGATACTCTTCTCTTTCAGATGGAGTTTATATAATTCTCAATTCCACCGCTTCACTTCATTCCTAACTGCTTTACATATTAATGTTCTTCATCACGTTTCATTTTTGGTTGGGCAAAAGTTGTTTAGTGAAAGCAATCAATCTCAATTGAAAGTCCCCAAGGTTAGTGAAGAGAAACCGCGAATAGCCCAATGTCACAAAATGATGCAATGGATATTTACCGACTCAAAAGTCTTTTCTACATCTATATTGCAGTGGTATCGTTCAAAAGAAGGCCATGAACCATGCAGTACTTTAACTGCAATTTAATTAACCATTTCTCCATCAACTGTTGTCTCAAGACAAGATGTTTGAAGTCTGGTAACTCTCATAACCCGGAAGATTGAGATTAAAAATAAAGTAGAAAATCCAGCCTGCATCAATTGTAGAAATTCGCATATCGCTTCCTGAATTGATGCCCCAGATTCCCAGAGTCAAAGCCGAAAAAAAAAGAAATCAAAGCAAGAAATACCCCAAATCCATGCAAACCAGTCACCAAACAACTGTTCTACGAAAATGTGACCAAAGGACCACAATAGATGAAGCCCTTTGCAGGGAGTTCTGAACCAGTAATTAGGAGTTGTTCTGAGTCTAAAAATCCCCCAACTGTTTTAAAAATCATATAATGAAAATTATCATTACGACATATTTGCAGCATTCAAAGAACTTAGAATTTTTTTTAATATTTTCTTTAATATAACTAATACAATGACCCTGACAAACGATGCTTTTGGAAAGCTCAATACTTTTTTATCAGGCCATGTGCCCATCTTCCCATTCTTGAAGATGAGCGCTTAATTTTGGATTAGGATTGACCCCTTTTTAAACAGATTTTTCTTATTTCTTTTAATAATTTTTAAGCTTTAAGTTTTCTATCACTCAAAAACATACTCTTGACTAAATTCCCTCAGAACCTTCTCACAAACTTTCCAACCAATAGAAATAGAGCTCTGACTCCTTCACTCCCAAACTGACTCCTCCAGCAGCCAATGGCAAAAATAGCTGGGGCAAATCATTCTTAATCTTCATACTTCTTAATTTAAATAATTACAGGGAAGGTGCAAGCCGAAGTACAGCTATAACAGAGTATCCTAATAAGGAGATTAAAAGCTGTAAAGCTAATGTGCTCCTGTAAATCTCGTCAACATAAGTTTAGGGTAAAAATGTAGGTGAACTTTTATTGTTTTTATAACATTGGGAAATTCACATTTAAGAGGACAAAATAAAAGGTTATTAAATGTTTATTATCGTACTGCTGGCCATTAAAATTGCAACATCATGAAAGAAAGCAAATATAAAAACGATGTTTATTGTACGTAAACAATATGGTATGAAGACAAAATGATTAAATTTGCAAGCAGTTTGGGGTCCTTGGAAGTCTTTGGCAGCATACAGTTTTGCAATCAAGGGTGCGAAATAAATAGAAACAGCTGCCTTCTCTGGCAACTAAAACGGCCCTTACTCGTTTAGGCATGGAGTCGAACAAGGTTTGGATGACAGAAACGGACAACTCATTCCATGCTGCTTCAAGTCTATGCCAGACTTCATCAACCGTATTATTTGGAGTAGGGGTGGTGGGCAGTCTCTCAGCAAACCATGACCATATGTTTCCAGTGAGTGACAGATCTGGAAAACATACAGGCCAGGACAACAATCGAATATCCTGTGTATCGAGGAAAGTCAGAACACGACGTGTAACATGTGCATTATCTTGTTGGAAGATGGTGCCTGGAAGGTCTCGAAGATAAGACACAACCACTATACAAAGAAATGTACCGATCTGTGTTAAAATTACAATTTATCCGAACTAGAGCTGTGAGTATCGTGTACCCAATGGCTGCCCGAACTATCCTACCAGGTGCAGGGCCCTTATGCCGATATCGAATACAAGCAGACGACGAGCAATCTCCTCGGAGTCTTCTGGCAATGGGTACACGACAGAATGCTGCTCGTAGAATCAAGACGCGTCTGAAAAGATGACACTGTGCTCCTCCTGTATCCAGCTTTGTCGTACGGCGCACCAGAATCGTCATCTCTTTTTATGCTTCATTGACAATCCACGCTGCTGCAAACGTGTTGCACCGAACGAGAGGATACTGGACGTTCAGCATACATGCTTATTTCCTGAATAATGATCCATGTTGTACGGTTTTGCAGGGCCGTCTTCACAGTATGTCTGTCCTCTTGGGTGTTAGTTATGGGAGGGCGTGAAGATCCTTCATGCCATTCAGTATGACCCTCAGTAACCTTTATATTCCATATTCTCATGGTAGTGGTTGGATTTCAACTACAGCGACTGGTAATATCACAGAACAATAATCCACAGTCTAGATAGGCAACGATCTTGCTTCTATCGAATTCCGACACTTGCTGGTAAGCATTTCTTCTTCTTATTCGAGGCATAACACGATATTCTGAGCAAACTTCGACCATACAAAGCGCTTTCTGAGTGAGAAATCCACAACACAACTTTTCTTCTATACAGTGTTTAAGATGTCGTTTCTCTTTTTATGCATAATCTCAAAAATTCTTAATACTGTGGTGAATTCCCATTGTCAGTCAGCTCTATAAAGGGATTTGGGTGCAGGAAACTATTTGTGGATCTAAATTTTTTATAAAGTAAAAAAAAAATTACAAACATGAACATATATTACTAATGCAAGTTAATTTAATGCGTGGTTTGGTTTTTCCTAATATATTAATTACTTCAGAAAAATTACAATATATTTCAACTTCTTTTTCGATGCTTAATATAGCAAGGATAGATAAGCGTTCTGCACACATGCTTGACTAAAGAGTTCATTTTAGGTGAGGATACACGGGAGTTCCCCGACTCAAGTAACAATAATTAGTTTGAGATAAAGAGAGAAGATTGCCGAAATTCACAGATCTACTGTAATAATGTTTACGACAAAATGAATTTTACGTCGCATTTACAACGATAGGAATATTGCCAAGTTTTCATGTGCAAGAGCACGTTGTTTTAGCTCTTGATCATGTTGGGGAGGGGGGCATAACATCCGCCGTACCCCCTTCCCTCCAGATGAATTTCCATTTGGTAAGTAAATCACCAACTTCTATAGGCGGAATCGCATCACCAAAGAGGCAACCATTCTAAATTTTTTATAAGCGTAAGATGGACAAAATAGATCAGTGTATGGTATTAATAGTTTCCAAGGAAATTAGTCAAGGTGCACGAACTGTAAATAGATAACATTTTACTACTGGCCTCTCATCTCTATTAAAAAAGGAAAATTTGGAATTCTAGAAGTAAAGTAGTTTAAAAATGACGGAAAGCATCAGAAAACGATGTTCCTAATAAAAGATATTATTTGGTTATACAATCGTGTATATTTTTAAATATCCTAACAACTAATTAATTAGAACAATACTCTCATAATTAAATATATATATATTTATATTTCTAGTAAAAGAATCTAACGTTTACAGAATAAGACCTAAAAGAAATTCTCATTAATTTTGCCCATTTTCTTATTTGCTCCAATATTTTAAGGAAATAGCTTTCACATTTCATTCCTTCATTCTTTTGAAACTGTTTTAAGAAATTTTAATGAGGAATGCTTAATCCTTTGATACGAAAATTTTACGAAATATCAAAGTGTCGTATCACAATGTCCTTAAACAACTTATGAAATAAATAATATGTGAATTTTATGTTGTGAATTCCAAAATTTTAAAACCGGAGTTAATTATTAACTTTTTATAAAAACAGAAGAAAAGTTGTTTTTGATATGGTATGTTTGTAAATTACCTTTGGACGCATTTATATGTTTGTGACAACCACCAACAAATATTTATTTCCTGCTAGAGTGTTAACTGCAGCAAAAAATTTGTGAACTTCAAATTATGACTTCTATTAATTTTCAGTGCCAGTTCTGTTGACTCTAACATCGCTCTATGGCTGCGCTTAGTTTATTTCTATGACAACATTAATTTTTTTTATTTTTCTAAGGCTAACATCAGTGGCATACCCAGAGAGGGTGCGAAGGGACATATGCATCTTCCTAAATTTTCCTTCGAAATTTATATATTTTAAGATAATTCTTTTATTATGTAATGATGCTATTTTCTTAATTTTAAACGTAAAAACTTTCTTTTCTCCTCGTGCTTTATTTTTTTTCCATCATGATGAGAAATATGATTTCAACTAAGGTGGTTCCTGAGAAAGGAATAGTAAAGTTTGCGCTATCTCTGAAAGAGTGTCTCTGATTATGTGTTTATACATGAACAGGGAGTGGGAGTACATCCCTTAAAAATGGGCCCCCAAAAAATGCAAATTTTATTCTTATGGTACCTTAATTATTTTTAAATTATCTTTACTTTTTTTAAAAAATTATAACTTGATTAAATTGTAACAATACTTATAAATTTTAAATAGGAGAAATTAGATTGAAGAGTATTATTTGCTTTTCTCCAAGAGATTATTCTAAAATATAAAAAATATCTTCTGTCACGGCAATGACAAAATCACTCCGCAAAATTATTATCTGGGTACGCCACTGTCTAGCATTGTCATTCTATAGACTCTTTTCTGTACCAAAACGCATCAATTTATGTATTAAAACGAAAATACTTTTAGAAATGGATGGACATATTTTATATCTCGAAAGCGATAAAAAGTAATTTTGGATGAAGTTACTGATCGAACCTACTTTACACTCCCTGATCGAAACTATAATCGTGAGAATAATCGTGTGCTTTCAAAAAAATACACATTACTTTTATTTTTTATCAAAATGAAAATGGTGAAAAAATTAATGTTGAACAAAGGAACTGCATCATTCAAAATAGTCTTGTATTTGTCTGTTTTAATTGTTGTCTTTAAATTGGAGAGTCAGTTCTCGAGAGTGTTAAGATATTTTGGTATGTTTTTGATGGCAAAATAAAGCTTAACATCTTGAATAAGTACTGCAGTAGGGTGAAGAGTCCCTTGAATGTAATGTTGTAGAGGTAGGAGCTCAGAATATAACCCTACAGAGTGCTTGCTTTAATTAAGCCATAGTTCGAGTGAAATAGATTGAATGTATCCTTGAATATTATGCTATATTAGGAAGTATGAATGATTGCAATGCAAATAATTGATTTGATAGTTGAATTTGATATGCAAATAATTTTAGGGTGATCAATTTGTAGATGAGGCCACTGTTCGTAGATTTAAATTGTCGATGCTCATCTCAGTGCACTGTCGAACTCTCACATAAAATCCGTACAATTGTACTCACTTAACTTTATTTATTATGAACTCTGAGAGTCGCAACAATTTCTCACTTCTGCACTCGCCGGTAACTGAGAACACTCTCCCAGCCACCGAGCCTCAATGTTTTCGAACACTTGTTTACTTGTAACACGAATCACTTACGGAATTCTGGAGTGTCGTTTTCAATATAATTTATTTTTATACAGTGAGATTTTATTTTCCTTAGTGATCTTTTTGAGTATCTCAGTTTTAAAACAAAGTAGATTAACTGGTTGAAAACTAAACGAGAATTTCTATAAGACTTTTTAATTATCTGAATTTGTATTTCTGAATGTTTTGTGCACTTTCCAAGCTATTTACTTAACTGTAACTGTACTTCGAAAGTAAATGTAAGAAATACGTGAAGTGAAATTAATTACACATGCCGATATCGGTTTGAGCTGTTGTAGTAAAATTTTTAAAGTACCGGTTATTTAGTTTGTGATTTTTAACTTAGTATTTTTTGCTGAAACATTTGACTTAAATATTAATGATGATTAAAAGCTCAGCAACAGATAGTCCTTCTGCATACAGAAGCTCGTTTTGGGGTAAGTTTAATAACATTTTTTTGAAATTTTTGTATTATAACACGCGTGGTTAATATGAAATGAACAATTTGAAATCTCTAAATAACGCTTGCAACATTAAAATTCTCAAGTTTCGGAACATAGAAGTGATTACTCTTTTTAAATAACGTATAATTTGTGAATTTCGGAATTTTTTTTAAAAAAATCCAGCCAGACGGTTAATTATAAAAAAAAATTAAATGTTTTAATCGGTTGTAATGCAGTTTAGCCTCAAACACCCTTGACGACTGGTCACCGTTATAATCATTATACTTAACTTATGGGAAAATGTACATTCTTTGTATACATCATTAAATATTTGTTTTGCATGTTTAAAAAACAACTATGTGAAAAAATTTGGATATTTAATTATTCGTACTCGGAATATCAAATATACATTTAGACACTTTTAATGTCACTGTTGTATTATAAATAGTATGATTTTGAGAGACATTTGTTCAGTTAAAAATTTAGAAACATCTGTAATTGTTTAATCAATTGCTTTAAATATAAAATTGAATGTTAATTTGGTGTAGGTGAAATATGAAATAAATATTAAAGTGTAAAAGCAAGATATATATAGATTCAGACAGTATGGAGAATAGTGATTATTTTAAGGTTCTCTAACCACTACATGTAAATGTGATACATTTATTAAGATTTTGTGATTCATTTATTAATGTGTTACAATTATTAATTGGTGATTCTATTTAATTAAATATTTCAATTGTTGATCAAATTCTGGAACAAAGTATGATGATAGTCATCTTAAATTTTTCAGATCACTTAGATAAACAATTCTTTGAAGTTAAGTAGAATATTCATTTAAATTTGTTTCTTAAATATATTTTATATCCATCTTGTTTCTTGTTGCAGGAGTTTGTTGTGAAAGTGGTAAAAAATATTCCCAAGTTGTTAAACAGAAATTTCACATCAGCATGGCTGCTTTGGATGCATCTGGTATTTGGTGAAAATAAAATTGTTTATGTATATATGAGAAATTCAAATTAATAAAGAAATAATGATATATCTTTTTCTTTTATTTAGTTGTTCCCACGAGTCAATGCGTTTCTTTGATGGTTGAAAGAGGAGGATCTGAATACTTGTTATGCAATTTAAAACCGGATTCATTACTGCAAGTTAATTTGAATTTGTATTTTGACAAAGGAGAGAAAATTGCTTTCTTTCTGAAAGGACATGGTAAATATGTTTGATTTCTATGTGTGTATATTAATTTTTGAATTTCCTTATGTAAGTTAATTCGCATTTTTAAATTTGCCCTGCCTATTTATAGAAATGTGATCAATGTATGTTTTGTTAAAAATCCTTGTATTGGTAGAGATTGAAGAAAATAAAAATTGATGACTAGGTTCATTTTAGAGAAGTTTCTGTGAGCATTCTGCACTCTAATCCATGTTTGAATTTAAAAAGTATATTATTTTCTTTCAGAATGTATATATCTCATTAGCCTTCAAAATCCAAATTTTTATTCTCTCGTGTATCTTTGTAATTTATACCGAGAATATAAGTTTTGTTGATCTGAATTTGTATTGATGTTGAGATACTCAACGGACATAGGTGGCACATTTTATGACTTTGAGCCTTGGTCAATTGATACATCTTGTTGAATGACACTATACTTTATTTTAAGTTTAAGATCTTTATTCTTAAAACTGATTTCAAACAACCAATATATAATATTAAATATATTAATTTTCTATGCATTTTTAATTACACACATATTTGAATAATTATACTCTTTTTGAATTATTATTTATAGTGTATTTTCTCAAGTACAAATATAAACAGCTGGAAGTCATTTATATATATATATTAGGTTTTTTTTTTTTTTTTTTTTTAAAGTTCCGAAATGAACTTTAATATAAGTTGGAAAGAGAACTTGCTATGTAGAAATGGTAAAATATCAGTTAGGGCTATGTCTTGTGTTACATGATAATGAATCCAAAGGCTATACTATCTTAATTTATTAAATATTTTTTACTTTTGTTCCATGATCCTCTTAAGCATTAACAATTTGGAGTCTTTCTCAATTACACTTCTTTCCTTCATATAAAACATGTATAGAAATAAATTATCTTATGAAAGATGTTTTTTACATTATGCATAAGAGCAATTAGTATAGTTATAAAGCTGTAATATATAATGCATGTGAATGTAATTAGTATGTTGTGGTATTTTTAATTGTTCCTTTTTCAGTTTCTCATATTTATAAGAATAAAATTTGCAAAGTATAGTAAATTGTCTTCAAAAAGAATTTTTTTTCCCTTCCAAACTTGCAAATTGCTGAAGTCTTCTCTCAAATACCCAGATATGTATGCAAGTCTCTGATTAAGTAGAATCATCCTGGTGTAGTAGAATTTTTTTCTCAAATATCATGGAAAGTGAATTATTTCATTAATCAGAATACATATTTTTTCATGTCAGTAATATGTATTCATCTTTGTTATGAGAGTTAAATTAATCATTCAAGAATATTTTAATTATTGACTACTATATAGCTAAATAGTTAAGTTATTGGTTAGTAAATAAAAATATTGTATTTTTATCTGGATACTTAATGGCTATTTATTGATTGCTTGAGCAATCTTTTGCCTCAAAAATTGATACACTTTTCAATACATAATTTAAAACATAATTAAAATAATTCTTCATCACAAACTTAGTTCCTGTGTAAAATATTATATGAAACTAACAAAGGTGCTTGAATTCTGCATTACTTTGTCATTAATGTTTGTCAAGCTTGGCCATTTCTCAGTTAGATGTAGTTCCTCTAATTTCCAATTGGCAAGCAATAATAGAGAAAATAATCATTTTTAATTGCATGAACTAAATTGTCCTGTTTGTAAAACTATAATTTTATGAACCTTGGAATTAACAATTTCTTATATGCATATATATATTTAAGTTACAGCATTTTTCTATCAGTTTCAAAATTTATTTGGTTTCTGTGTGCATTGAAGTTGAATATTTAACTGAAGGTACCAGAATGAAGTAAACACAAGAAAATTGCTGTAGGATATTAAAATATTAGTATTTTAACAAACCAAAAAGATTAAAAGTATTTAGATACTTTTCTTAAAATTTTGAATTCAATGTTTATTTTTTATGCTGGGATATGTGATACATACATTATACACATTTGGTCCTTTATAAGTAGATAATCAGGTACATGAATAAATTCTTTGGTATTAAGTTTTTAATGAAAAAAAATATACAAAACAGTTAATAGTTAATCTTACTAAGGTATGAAGTGGATAAAATATTAACTGTTTTTAGTAGTTATAATGAATCTAGAATCTTGTTATGTCATTTAAGTAATATTTAATCATATTTTTTGACTTCCTGTAGATATATTACCTGTAGGCTTACCTGTTACTGTAATAAGCAAATATAATACTTATAGAATGCATTATTTTGAATGTTAAAACTTGATAGACAGTGAATTTTTTAAAAAAAAATTGATCTCTTGCATATATGGATAAAATAGAATTGTATAGATATTATTCACCCACTCCCCTTCAATGTATACTTTTTGTTCGTCTGTATATTATATACATTTGAATGTATGTATATGTAAGATTTTGTGTTTTAATAGGTACTGTTCATTTGAGTGGCTATCTCATTTATGGCGAAAATAATAGTCTTGAGGATTCTGGTGGAATAAAAAAGTCTGAGCAAAGTAAGTATTTTTAGTGGGAAACTTATAAATTATCATTAACTAAAAATTATCGATTTTTTTTTTTTTTTTTTTAAAAAAAAAAAAAAAATTTTTTTTAAAAAAAAATTTTTTTTTTGGAAAAAATAAAATTTTTTAATTAAAAAAAAATATTTTTTTTTTTTTTTTTTTTTTACATAAGATATAAAATTTTGTTTATAATCGAAGAGTTTCTTTCTGCAAATAGAGTTGTTTAAAATTTATCTGAAAATTTTAGTGATTTTTTTTAAGGGAGGGAGCAACGGAAACTTTGTCAGAGGCACAAGAAGTTGGTAAATTGTGGGCTGAGGACAAATTTTTTTTTAAACTTAATTTTTTTTAAAAATCATTCTAGTTGATGCATATTTAATGCAATTTTATCTAATACCTTTCAATAGTTGTAATTTTAGAAGTTGGGGTATTAGCTTGGGTGTCATCTTGGGGCTTTTGATTTTGGTTCCAATATTTGACTTCTTAATGTCAATAACCAATTATGTTACTGTAATTCAATAATCATAGTACTCCTTAGGCTTCTAAAATAGGTTTGTGCAAGTTATATTTAAGTGCATAATTGTATATTTAGCAAGATGAATTGCTTGAATGAAAAAAAATTATGCTTTATGTAATATTTTTTTGTCTTGTAAATGAATTAAGTATTTTGTTTCAGATCAAGTTACAGTTTCATTTACGAAGAATAAAAATAAAACTGGAAATGTTAAAGAAAATGAATTGTATGGAGCAAAAGAATCAAAGAAAGGTAATTTTCACATAAAAGCTGAATTTTATGCATATCTTTTCCATTAATGGAAGATATAATTGTAATTTGTGTCCTGTTAATTGTCCACTCTAACTTAAGTATTAAAAATTTTGGTACTTGTCTATTATAGCAGTGCCTGCCAAATTATGATTTCGGATCTAGATAAATCGCCAAGTGAGCAAGATAGATTGTCAATTTCGATTTTAAGTTCCTAAGGTTGTAGTCCTAAAGAAACAAAGCTTGATCATATTAGTAGAATATCGCTTGCCTGTTAATGTTGCCGATTTCATATATTTTTTTTTTAAACATCTAATTTGTTTTTTTCCAAAATGTCATTAACAATCTTCAATTTATGCAACAGCAAAATGGATGCCATCACTTTTCAGGAGAAAGGTCTTTTACCAGTCACACAAAATGCAAAAATAGTCCACACCATGAATTTGTATCTTAAGGAAGAAAGTATTTGGAAGTGCATTTATAAAGTTATACCAATAAAAAGGGCCTCCTGCGTTGGAAGTTGGTTCAGCGGTTCCAAAATACTGTTTGTTATTGCAATACGATTTATATGTTGTTGAGCAGAGAAGTTGACGTCCAGTAGTGTTGCAAACAATTGAATATATCTAAGAGGGCAACAGTTGATTGAAAACATTACATGAAAGAAGTGTGTTCTCTTCATCTTATACATATATTAAAAGATTATTAAATAAAAATATATACAAATAAAAAATTTTGTATTATTTATTGGTATGTTATTTGCTTTCCTACATTTCAATTTTGCTCTTCGCTTGCTTGGCGAATTCATAATTTGGTGGGTGCCGCCATAATAGACAAGTACCAAGATTTTATACATCCATGAGTATTTTAAACTGATTTTAAAAATAAGGGCATATTGTAAAATTTTATTTGATTTTTACCTTAAATTGTGAAACTGTTTGCTAATTTTATATTCTTGTTTTAAATCATTCAAAGCATTCTATTCAGTGTAGCAGAAATTAATGAAACTTTTCGGTTATAGAATAATGTACAAAGTATAAATGTAAATCAAAGTATAAATGTATTGGTGAATTAATCAGGGTAGTTTCTTTTGTCTTATAGAAACAGTTTTAGTATATTTTTGTAATTCAGTTTAAATCCATTTTAATATTTCTAATTTTTGATGATTATCTAGTTGATAGACTCACAACGAAAACATAATCAGGCTTTAATTTTATCTATCCAAAGCAGATTGTGTAACAGAGCTGCTGATGTACTCTGAATTTGATAGGGTTCAAAGTTCCCTTATTGTTGCAATGTAGAAATACGGAGAGTGTCTATAATTCAATATCATTACTTTATCATGGTTCAAAATTATAAGATCTGTTGCCAGTTATCTTTGTGTTACTTGCATAATGATCAAATGTAATCGTAATTAGTCAAATGATCTCTGAAAATTATTTTATACATACTTCATTGAAAATTAGTTTAATAGATTATTTTGTATATTATCTGAATTAAATATTGAGTGGCTGAGAGAACATGACTAATTTCTTGCAACAGGCATTGTTTCTGTCAAGTCATGGGTTTGAGTCCTGATGCTACTGAAAAAAACTCCATCATGCTGGGTTGGTACACATTAACTCTATCTTGACTCTTAGTTCTGTGGTGTGGTATGGAAGTTTGTACATGGGGTACCAGCTCAGGTGTCACCTTTGTCACTTCACTGAGGTTCTAAATTATGTCATATGTCAATAGCCTTCATGTTGCTTTTAACTGGTATTTTATTAAGCAATCAATCAATTTAATATTGGCTATTTTGACAGTTTGATTTTCTATTTATAAAACAAAATTTAAATTAATGATGTTGGATTTTGCAGAGTTTTGTCCTCAAATAACCTTATTTATTTTGAAAGCATTAAGAGAAACATAAGAATCTAATAAATGTCTTATGTATTTCAGCTAAAACTGCTTCTCCAACGAAGAAACTTACTTTCTCACCTGAAGAGAAAATTGATAATTTTTTAAAAAATGATGCAGGAATGTTTGAGGATGTTTTGGAAGAAGAATCTGATGAAGGTGCAGTTTTAAATTTTGTTAACAAAAGTTAATTTTTAGTTTCATGAAGGGGGGAAAATGTTTTAAATAATGTAATAATTTTGCAACTTCTTGCTCATCTAATAGATAAGGTGGTTTAAGAATTACATAAACTGCAATAATCCATTTTTAATATGTACAGTTATAGCAATATTAAACTTTGATGCAAAAATAAGAACATGGATAATCGAGGGCCTTTTTTTCCGGAAGTATTGCAGCATTCGTCAAACTACAGTTATGCCAAGGTTGTCCCTTGGTGATATTTCTTAATCGCATGGTGATTCATCATCAGACACTCCTTTAACAGGAAAGTACCCTCTTTTATACTTCACATATGCTGCTTTTAGGAGGGGGAATAATGTACAATCATTTTAATTGTTAATAGTCTAAATTGTTGTCAATTATATATTTGAAACTGTGGTAGGAACTGTTTGAATAGTTTTTATTAATAAGAGTTTAAAAAATGGTAACATGTTTCTGAATTTTATTTTAATGTTAAAAAATATATAAAGTTTATAGTTAAGGAATATACTTACTATAAGAGTTGTTGTATTACTGAAAAGCTGTCACATCCATGGAGCATATTTTCCTGTTTTAAATTGTTTTTGTGTTTTAATGAGTGCCTGGATTAAATATGAATGTATTTTCATTAGTAATTCAATTAATTCTTAAGATTGTAATATTTGGTGTAATTAGTCTTGTAAAATTTTTAGATGTGTGTATGAGGGAAAAAATGTCAATGTATATTATCAATTCAAATGTATTAATGCTGTAAAATAGTCTTTCTTTGAAAAAAAAACATTTTTTTTTTAAAAAAAAAAACTGATTGTTAAAGCATATGGTTTTAAAATGTGATCTTGAAGTTAGAACAAAATATTTCTAAAATGAAGAAATAAATTCGTTTTTAACTACATTTTGAATTAATTACAAAAAGAACTATTGTTGTAAGCTGATGATTCTATTTTTGTAATCTAATTTATTTTTACCACTTTTAATGTATTTTTCTCTGTAAAAAAAATTCTAAATAGTTCTGAATGTGGTAACATTAAGTTCCATGATATTTTAGGAAAAAATGTAGAAAGCCCTAAATCAATGTCAAAACCAGAGAAAAATTCTAAGGTAACCATGAAGGATGAAGAATCATCAGATGAAGAGGAGGAAGATTCTTCTGAAGATGGTAATTATAAAAATGTTTTCGATCTCTATTATGGTTTTAAAGAAATACTTTTGAATTTATAGTGTTGTTGCATTTGTAAGAGACTCAACAGCTTTTTTACTGATTTAATTCAGTTCCTTTCTGTCAATAATTGAGTTGTATTCCAACAAAAGTTAATTTTTAAAGATTAGTAATTGTAATTGAGTATTCTGTTACTTTATCCATTAATCCTTTTGCTATTGCAAAGTTTGTTAAATCTCTTCCACCCTATTAGATTTTACTGCGTGTACAAAAAAATCTGAGACTCTTTCTAAATTAATTTGAAGTCAGCTTAGTATTATATAAAAGAGTAATTGACAAAGAAATCTATGTTGTGGTGATGACATTTTGAAAAAATATATAATTAATATCAAAACTTTATGCGTAGAAACTTTTATCACAAAGATCGATAGTTAAATCTGGATATGAAGAAATATATTGTCAGATTTGAACTGATTGCTCACTCTGACCATACTAAAATGTTTTGATATCTTGTTAGCTGTAACATAAAGCACATTGTTTGGATGTCTATCTTGTCTACCTATTGCAAAGGAAAATTTTAGAAGTGTTATTTGTACTTGTATGAAGATGTCTGTTTTTTCAGTTAATATTTCACTAAACTGGCTTTTTGGGGTTTGAAATGTCACACTGACTTTTAATTCCTTGTATATCGAACTTAACATGAATTTTATCGTAAAGCAAAAAATTATTAACAATTTTGATTATTTATGCACATTGTAAAAATTGTCAGCAGCATGTAATGAACATCAGGATATTCTATTCCAACTTATGCGTATAATCAGGACTTGATTAACCATTAAGTAATACAAGCATGTGCTTAGGATTTCAGATGTAGGTGGGGAACTCTACTGAAGCTTTCTACAGCATTTTTTTTTTTTTTTTTTTTTTTTTTGTGCTTAAGAATTAATTTAATTTTCTCTCTGTTATATATTTAATTCAATTTAAGTTTTAATTTTAAAAAGTTTTTCCATTAAAGTTGATTGAAAAAGTTAGCTAAAAATGTAGATATAGGAGATTCTAAAGCTGGAAAATCCCAATTTATTGGCAAAAATGCCTTTATAGTCATTTCTGGCAATGGCTTCTCTCTTTGAATATATGATTTCTAGAGTATTCATAAAATGCTAAACAGATACAATTAAACAAAAATTCAATGATTGGACCTCAATAGAAATGAGAATAGGAAATATAAATGGATTGTAAGGGCTCTAAATAATAAAAAAAAAAAAATACTTTTGTTTCAAATGATGTTACTAGCTGCAATTTTAAGTTTTTACCTTAAACCAATTAAAAGATGAATTTTCTTTTGGAACAGCAAAAAGGTAAAATTGTCTTTGTTTTCAAATTCTTGAAAATTTCTATAAGATTTAAAATAAGTATTTTGATCATATTTAGGGTAAAGTTATAGATTATTGTTTTTCTCTCACACACAATTAGATGTACTAATTTTTATTTTAAATATACAAGGTGTGGCTGTTAAATTATGAGACTGATGTTGTGAAATATTTTATTTTTATCTCATACATGCTCTCATTTACTTATCACCTTCAATATACACCCCTTCTCCATCCCTACAACATTTCATGTGAATCTTGCGTTGTTTGAAACAGTGCTGGAAGTCTTCTACTGTTGGCTTCTTCTGGACTTGTGCCACTTTCTCAGCTTCAGTAGACTCAAATCTTGCTCCTTTTAACGCAGATTTCACCTAAGGAAACAGCTATAAATCGTTTGGCACTCTACTTTGCGAGTAAGGCTGATGGTCTAATACTGTTATGTTGTACTTTCCCTAGAAATCTTTTGGCGGAACCGAATGACTTGTTCTTCCCCAATTCGGATAATTTTATCCTTATTCTCCCACAGAGTTCAGATAGAACACGGAGGTAGTCATGTTGATTAATAGTTTGACCAACAGGAAATTAGTGAATGTCGGGAGAAGTGAATGTTGTAGAAACAATCATTGCTTTAAATTTTGCTTTTTCAAGAATTCAAGTTTTTTTGACTCAGTGAAGATGAGGCATGCATATCAATTGGCACTTCATTTCAGTATCATAAATATAAACCTTGATTGTTCATGTTATCCTTTCCAATGGCATTCAAAGTGTCAGTACTAACATTTTTGTTAGCTTCTTTTCTTGTTCAAACATAAGAATTTTAGGTACCATTTTGGTACATACTTTCTGTGTGTTAAAATTGTTTAAAATTTGTTGTGCAAATTCTTTGTCAATTACTACAGTCTCGGCAATCACATGAATATTGAACAGGACGAACCAGATTATTTTTTCTATGTGGGAGGGCGACTCGGGCATGAACCCTCTTGAAAACGCTTAAACTACTCGAAAACATGTATGTGCAATAGACATTCATCACCATAGACTACTGTTTATAAATTATAAATTTCATTTGTTTTTTCTTAATTACATGTGAAATTTCACAGCAATTTTTTGCTCATTTATTATTTTTCCCGAAAAACAAAATAAGTAATGCGAGCGAGGGGTTTGTTTACAGAAGCGAGAGGCGCTTCATACGTAAAAGGTTTACATAAAACAGCTGCTTGTGTATGGTGCATCCATACTTTTGTAGCAGCATCAGTTTTGTTATTTAATATCTACTTTTAGTATAACAATGGACTCTTTATTTTGATTAAATGTATATTTCTTGAGACTGAATGCTCCATGATCTTTCAGAAACTGTAAATTAATATTATTGTATAGAGATAAATTTAACTTCTAATGGAATATTTACTGACTATAGAAACATATATGAAATATTATCAACCTTTAGAGTATAGGAAAAATTGTATAAATGCATAAGATTTTAAATTTCTCATTGATTTTTTTTTTTTTTTTTGAACATGTATATTATATCAGATTTTCCTGCAGAAAATTAGAATTAAAGTTATTGTTTTTTCAAGGAATATTAGCACATTAGTAAGCTTAATATGTAATATTTTTTTATTATTTCTTTAGCAAGCATATTTATTCTAGGTATGGTAAAATTATATTCCAAAGTTGTATAATTTCCATATCTTGATCCCCCTCTTCTGTTGTGACTCTTTATTTCATATTATACACATTCGCAATACACAGCATTTTTTTTTTAAAAAAAATAGTAAAATTGTGTTATACCTGAAATTCTGAGTGCTTATGGGTTTGGATAAGAATTACTGGGCATGGGCTAAGAGCAGAATTGTGCCAAGCCAAAAAGTGTGCCAAAGGCTATAGAATTGAAAAAAATATGTGCGGATTGTTTTTCAGCATGTCATTACCATCAATATTGGAAATATTTAATACACACATTTTTAAATTCTATTTACACTGACAGTTTAAATATTTAATTAACCTATCAATAATGATGTGACATATAAGTAAATATGTATATAATTATAAGTATGTATTATTCTGAAGATTTTTAACACAATACACAGGATTATTGCAAATTATTAAGAATGTTTACAAAAATTCAATCAGTTCTAAAGAGTATAAAGAATTTTTTTTTTTAAAGTTCGATTTTGTGATCTGTAAAAATTGGTATGAAAACAAAGATTATATATTATGTCCGTTAAATTGCTTTCTTTTATTGTTGTGAAATTTGCATAAATTATAAAAAAGAAATATTAATAGAAATAATAAAAATTAATTTTAATTCCTTAAAATTTTATTTTTAAATTATATATATGGAAGCACTGAAATCATTTCAGAGTTTAGGGGTTATAAAGGTCTTATCCGGCTCTTTCTATAATATAATTCTTATGAAGAGATTATATGAATAAGGAACCGAGCCCTTGCTGTTCATAGTTTATTTAAAATTGTGACTATTATTGAATTGGAAGGTAAAAAAACAAGATATGAGATCTCATCATTATTTCTATAGAAAATTCAAATTCTCACCCCATATGTTTCGTATGTCAAGGTCTTGAAAGTTGAGTCAGTTTGGAAAGGTGATTTACTTAAAAATTATATCAAAAATTAAAAACATAATTTTTAAATTCTTTTCAATTGCTTTATCAGATTTTCTCTAGTGTAAATTCTCCTCCTCCCTAGATTTTGCAGACATTAAAGCCCTACAGCGAGTTGCCCAAAAACGTCCTCATGCATCAAATGAAAAGGATGAAGATAGTGATGAAGAAGATGATGATGAAGAGGAATCCAGTTCAAGTATAGGTATTGTAAATAATCAGAATATTTAATTTTACTATGGAGTATTTCTTGGTTATAACTTCTTTATTGTTTCAACAGCACTTAATCTTATTTGTTTTTATTATTTTTTAAGTAATATCTATATCTTTATTAACAATAAATCTGAAATATTTGTTAGTTTCATGAATATTTTATATTTTGACTAAGGAACATCATAAATTGTATTAGTTCCTTTGTAAACTGACTTCCCTACAAAAATGGGTTCAAAATAGTTAACATACAGAACTTACCATCTTCATTGGTTCATTTGCATGTTTTTCTTCCTTATGCAGATGTAGAAATATTATAAACAATATATAATCATACTCGAAACATTATGAAATCGAGTAATATCAATCAAATTTATTTACTATTTTCATGTAGCTTATTTATTTAATGAAATTGGTAGTTATGAGTATAAAGAAGGCCTTAACTTTGTCATTTAGTGAGCCTATGCATTCTTCTAATTGAAATTTTCAATATGGTTAAAGCTGATTTTGAAGAAATGAGTCTTAAAAAATTACTATATATTTTTCAAGTTCTGGACTAATAACTTATAATTTGTGCAAGTTCTACAAATTAAAATAATTGGCAGTTTAAGTAAAGATAGAACGTTATTACAAGTTTTATGGTATTTATCAGTTTGAGAGATTTCTGAGAAAAATTGGAAAAAAAAAAATAGCTATTTTCTTTAAATTATGTTTCTTTTATTGATGGAATGATATGAACAAGTACTCAAATCTATTTCTATCTCAGCTGTATAATATCAACATTTTATATGAGGTACGGATATTAAATAAGTGAGACTGACACAGAAGTACATGTGCCGAACTCCAGCCACCAACAACTGTTTAACAAGAAGCATTCTCTTTCGAATGCAGTGCCTCTTACTTTAGATCTTTCCTAGCAGATCGAAAGCATTTCGTAAAGAGAATTTTCGTAGCTTTCATTCGTATAATAGGTTTTTTTTTTTTGCTAGAAATATTTAACCAAAGAGGAATGAATTGCTGTGAAATTTCTCATGTAACTTGGGAAAACTGTTACTGAAATGTATAATTCATTGAAAGAAGTGTATGACATTGATTATTTATTGTGTGCACATGTTTTTGAGTGATATCACTTTCAAGATGGCCAAGAAGTTGAAGGCGATTCCCACCCAGGTTGCCCTTCGATGTGAAAAACGAATTATAATTTTAAAAAAAACTAGTAATCTGGTTTCATCTGACCATTGAATAAGTGTGCATGTAATTGGAGACTGTATGAATTGATAAAAAAAAATCCATTAGGTAAATTTTATATAACAATTTTAACTTTAAGAAAATGTGTGTGAAAACAGTGCCTAAAATTCTCATGTTTGAACAAGAAGCTGGCAAAAATCTTGGTGCTCATTTGAATGCCATTGGAAATTATAATAACATGTGATAAATCATGTTTTTATTATGATTCTGAAATGAAGTACCAATCCATGGTCATACTAAGACCTCCCCTTTACGGAAAGTCAAAAAAGTTCAAATTAGCAAATGGAAATTCAAAACTATGATTGGTGTTTTTAGATATTATTTTCAAAGGATTGTGTTTCTTCCCTGGGTTCCTGAAGGTCAAATTATTAATAAACATTACTACCTTTATGTTCTTCCTGAACTCAGTGTAAGAATTAGCAAAAAACTACCTGAATTATGAAAGGACGAGTCATTCTGCATTGTCAAGTGGTTTCTAGCCAAGTACAGCATCCCAGTGTTAGTCCGACCATCGTATTCACTGGATCTTGCACCATGTGACCAAACTATTTCCTAAGGTGAAATATGCATTAAAAGGAACAAGATTTAAGTCTGTTGAACCTTAGAAAGTAGCTCATGTTCTGAAGGAGCTGACTGTAAAAGACTTCTAGCAATGTTTGGAGCAATAAAAGATTTACATGGAATGTTGTAGGAATAGGGCGTATATTGTAGGTGATTTAAGTAAATATGTATGAATTCAAAATACAATGTTTTTACAACATCAGTCTCGTTATTTAATAGCCACACCTTGTTAAAGCAATATCTCCGAATATTTGTCGTATTTTCCTGTTGGTGAATGTCACAATTGATTTCCTGAATAATCGAGCTTTATTCTTGAAATTATTTTTTGGACTGCAAATATAAAAATACTTGGTTGATAGGTACTGAAGCAAAATTAGTCATAAACGTTTTTTTTTTTTTTTTTATTTTATTATTATTATTTAGGTTCTGATGAAGTCTTAATAACACTCTTGGGAATTTTTGTTGCATTTGCCTGCAACATATTTTTACGAATGAATAAATATAATTAGAAATAACTTTTTCAGAGAGGGCAAATTTTACTAAGACAATCTGTGAAAAGGGGAGAATTGTTGAAAATCGCATCATAAAAATGATGCTAATATTTTTTTTTTTTTTTTTTTTTGGTTTCATTATATTTTGGACAATTGTATTTTTGTTATTTAGCTAAGTAAACCAAAAAGTATTGTTACTAAGCTATAAACATACATTTGTTAAAATTAAGAACAATTTCAAATGTGCCCAGAAACAGTTTATTTATGAAGAGATCAAAAGTAGAAACCCAAGTTTGGAGTAGATATAGTCTATCAAATGATTGACAAATACAGAATGAAAGGATCTTTCAGTTGCCTTTTTAGATTTTTCACTATATTCACAAATGCCTTCATATTCTAAAATACAAGAGGTGTTCAAATGTAGGGGTATGAAATGACACTGTGGGTATAAATAAATGCTTAATTCAAAGTATATACCATTGGCCTGAGCACTACGATCCATTGATTAACAAGCTGAAGGATTCCTTGTACCCAGAATTCCTGTGGTCGTGACGAGACCCGGATCACAGCTTCCTTCAGTTTGTTGTCCGAGTTGAAGCACTTCCCTTTCAGATGTTTTTTCAGGGAACTAAACACTTGGAAATCATATGGGCAGATGGTCAAGCTGCTCCCATTTGAGCTTGGCCAGTTTTATGTGTGTGACCCTGGAGATGCGTGCATGCTCATTGTCATGGAGTAGAACCATGCCCTCCTTGAGCAGCCCGGGTCTTTTGTTCTTGATGGACTTGCTTATGTTTCGGAGCATCTTGCAGTGCACATTGAAGTTAAGGGTTTTTCTGTACTCGAGGAATTCAACTAGTAGCGGACCTTGGACATAGGAAAAATATGGTGAGCAACATCTTGCCTGCTGACGCCTTGGCTTTGAACTTTTTGGGGGAGGTGACGATGCATGCTTTCCCACTTTGTCTCTGGCTTGTAGTGATGGCATCAGCTCTCAAGACGACCCAATCCAGGAAAGTGGTGTCTTCATGATATCGAAACAGATGCTGGTCTGTGAGCTGCTTCAGAACCCACTGCACACACACACCTTCCGATAATGCAACCTGTCTTAAACAGTTACCCACTCTGTTCCACACTGACATCCACTTTCACTGCCCCAACATTCGCAATGTAATGCGCCTGATCCCTTCTCACTAGGTTGTCCACTTTATTGACGAGATCAGATGTGATGACTGTATTGGCCTGGTCTGGTCTCTGATCATCAGCCAAACTCTCACGGCCTGCACCAAAACCTACGCTCCATTTTCTCACATATTTGTTGGACACAGTCTTCCCTGTATACAATCACAATCTGATGATGAATAGTGGCCAGTTGAATGCCTTCCACTGTCAGAAAATGGATAATGCCATCATGTCCTCACACTCACTGCTGCATCAATTGAACCACACTCTTTATAAAAGCCTCTGCTTCATTCGGGCACATGCACCCTCAATGCATGCTAAGTATACACCATTCGTATACCTAAATGTCTCACTATGTTCTACCATAGCGGCATAGTCAAACATGTTAACGGTTACTTTGTTATGACATTTCATTCCTTTTCATTTGAACACCCTTTGTATATGGAATACATGTTACATTTCATTTGGTTAATTAAATTTGTTAATATTGAGATTCATTTTCAGAAAATACTCAAATTCCTTTCCCAGCTTATTTGGTCTTGTGAATAGGTATGCAAGTAACATCAATAAAACTTGTTTTATCCACAATACTTCTATAATATACAAAACATAGAAAATAACTTGCATGAATACTAATTATTCCATTTTAAGGATCATACATTGATGTAGAATAAGCTGATCAGATCAAATTAATAAAAAGTTAGAGCATTGTACACTGCTATTCTTATGTGTTTGTTGTAACTTAGAAAAAATACTTTTAAAAATGCTTAATAAATCTAATATGGATAGATTCCAGCAAACATAAAACTATCAAATTACAATTTTTTTTAGAACAATAATACTATTACGACTCACTGGTAGCTAAATTTTACCAACAAAAGTTAATAAAACATTGAGGTTTCATTTTCAACAGCATTTATATTAGGGACATAAAACCACCAAACAAATACCTTAATATCTGTGTTCATAGTCAATGTTTGTTCTATTTTCAGATATGTTGTGTTTCTACATTACTTTGTTTATATTGCTTGTAAGTGGTATTTCTTATTAAATCTCTTAGTGTTTACCTATTTTAGAAATGGTTAAGAAAAACCCTGTTAAGGATGTTCAGAATAAAAAATTAAAAATGAATTCTTCAACTCCAATTCAAGCCAAAAAAGGAAATCAAAGCACTAATAAAACATCAACTGAAGTTATTGATCTAGATGATTCTTCAAAGCCAGGTGAATTTTTTTTTTCTGGATCATCATTTATCAATATATTTCATTAATTAGTTTATTGTCCAATATTCTTGAGCATGTATTAATGAAAGTGAGGCTTAATAAAGGAAATTAAACCTTTTTCTTCATATTATGTAATTTTTTGAGGAAGTTGCATAAAATGTTTATCAAGTCATTTTGCATGTTTTAGGATGGATTAATTCAATTTGTATGAAAATTTATCTAGCATAGCATTGTATTTAAAAGGGTTAATGCGTAATCTGTTCATAAAAAAAACCCTGATTAATTTATGCAGTCCTTTAAAAAGTAAAAGCTATAAGTATACTCTTGTTTCGGACCGGCTGCTAAAGACCTGCCGTGTAGCCAAGGCCTGATGTACGTTAAATCTGTTGGAGCCCGAAGTCCTCCCAGTGGCATGATGTGCAAGTTAGGAGAGGGAGTGCCAGCTCAGGCGTTGTTCTCGTCACATGACTGAGGCTCAAAATTACGTGGTCCTTCACCAATAGCCATCATGTTGCTTCCAATGCAACGTTAATAAAAACTAAACTAAAAACTTGTTTCGGCCCAATTTGGGGCTAACTAGTGATTTTGCCATGTTATTCAGCATCTATTATTGTTGAAACGGGTAGCAAAGATTAATTTTTTTGTATAAAAATCTAAATTATTCTAACATTTGTATTTAAGGTGCTTGTATGCATTCCAAACCTATGTAGGCTACATAAATATCTGACATAATATTTTGTCATTCTAGTAACTATAAAATTAAATTCAAGCATTTATCATTAATTGGATTGAATATTCTAGTATTTGATTAAATAAACAGCACAAAAGAATAGTACAGTTTAGAGATATTTAAAACAAGCTGTGATGAGACACTCTAATTACATGCTGATATTAAATAAAGCTGTTGCCTCTATAAGTAACAGAGGCTTAAAAATTACAAGATCCATCACCATTAACCCTTGTACAGTAATAAATAATCATTAGCTCTTGAAGGATTCCTGTTAGGCCTCCAGAACATTTTAATGTTCATTACACCATCTGTACACATTTGTAATATTAGGCAAATGGGATATGTAACCTGCTAAAAAATGAAAAATACTGTACTATATTGAAAACTGTCTGCGGCTATAAACATTGGTGGCAAGATCAACATAAAACTGAATCCACATGTAAAATTACGAAAGCAAATGGCTAAATCAGTACCTGGTTATAGAATGCTAGATTAAAGAGGGCTTGCTGTACTATAATCAAAATTTTGTGAAGATCATTTAGCATCTAATGTCTGGATTTTTTTCTGTGTGGTTAATTCTTAAAAAATTAAGCTTTAATCAATGAGTGTAGTCAGTAATAATTTATGAAAGAAAAGAGTTGTGCTTGTCACTGAGCATTTTCTTTTAAAAACTTCACTAAGATTCATATCTTAGTTTTTATTTTTCTTATCCTCTCATCTGTTGTATTTTAAACTACTGTTGTTTAAATTATTGTTTAAACCTTTTTAAATGCAGTTTTGGAAAATTATTTCACAATGATCAGTCTGATTGTGTATTTAGAGATTATGAATATTTAAATTGTTAATGTGTATAAGTATCTAGCTTAATATCTTTGTGCACATTTTAATATTTAAGAGATCAAACTTTGTGCTTAAAAATAAAATGCCCGAGTTCTTCAAATTTGTATTTTATTTGCAGATGACATGAATTCATCAATTGGAAGGACTCCTATGCCCAAAAAACAGGCATCATCTATTGCAAAGAATTTAATGAACGAATCCAAAATAGGCGAAAAAGTATCAAAAGATCAAGAATCTGATTCAGATTCTGGTAAGCACTTTTTTCTTTTCTGTGAATCATTAGATGTATGGTAAAAATCTATTTTTCTTCTATTTTACTCCACAGTTAGAGAAAAGGAAGGCCACAAAAGTGTGAAAATGACTGTTTTTTCTAAAAGCACTTAATTTTAGTCTATAGAAAATAAATTTTAATTTAAAAGCTTTATAAAATCTTAAAGGGGGAAAAATACCATATATTAATAGTTCATCTTACCCTTATATAGTAGATTTATATTATACAATATCTTAATGGCTGCTCACTCAAAATGTGTCTTGTTGATGATTTTTAACACTGAAAAATAAATAGTTTTAACCAAGTCTTAAAATCTATTTTTTAAAAAATAAGACAAAAATTGTATTTAAATTGTATATATATTATGTAAGGTCTGACAAATATACTAACCTTAACTGAAAATGGTTGGTTAAGGAGGCTTGAGAAATTTAACAAGTGAAGAGCACTCTATTAGATAAACTACCAAGTGTGTCAATTTGCAGTAGCCAAAAGGGAGTGGTTGTGAGCTTGTGGCAGATTTTGAGTCCTAATTTCATTTAAAGCCTGTTGTGTAATTAGGTTGATGCACTTTATATTTCTAAGGGCTCTTTAGACCTAACATTTCCATTGCATGGAAGAGAGGAGTATTATCTTGTATGTCACTTCATTGTGGCTGAAAATTATGAAGTCTTTACTTTCATTAAATTGCTCAGGTTTTTTAATCATTCTGTTTGTATTAGTTTCAATGAATATCTTGACTTTTATCATTTCCTCCCTCAGCTAAGTTTTGCCTGTATAAAATATTCAAAACTTTGAAAATTAATTTTTTTATTAAATTATCAAACTTTAAAATGTATGACTTTCAAATATGCTACTTAATAAAATGTATTAAGTGTATTAAAATAATTTAAATGTGATATATTATACCTATAAATCCACCCTTCTAAACATTAAAAGGCAATATTTAAAAAATTCCAAAATCTATCTCAAATGCTTTATGAGAAATCAAACAGCATACAATATCAATCTGTTTAGCAAAGGCCATTTTTGAAAAGTTTTAAAAAAATAATCTGGGATCAATCATTCATGAACTTCTTGAATTAACACTTGGGAAGTTAACTTTTCAAATCTCTAAGTAATCAACAATCCATCCAAGTCTTGCTTGTATTTCCGCTTTCGCAGAAGCTGCAGTAAATAAAATATTTCAATTCAAATCTGAGATGCTATAGTTAAAATTTTGTGGTGCAAAGATCTCATAAAATTTTAATGTTGTGGTTTAAAAATTGAAGTTTTGATGTATTTGCTCAATGCATTTTCAAGTTAAATGTCTGAAATAAATTGCATAAATAATTTCTCCAATGGGAAACATGTTCTTAAATGCCCTGCTCCCTTAGCTTGATTCAGTGACAGTTAATTTTTTGTCACCTTTTTGAGGTGGCAGAGATTTCCTGGTTGAGCAAAAACAATTTTAACTAATTTGATAATTAGAATGCTAGCTTGAGTTCTTGTTATTCAACAAGCAAGTTGGGTAGTTTTCTGCTTCCCGTGCATCAACTATGAAGATCTTATCCCAAATTCCTTTCATATTAACTTTTGACTTTTAGAACTTAATGATTTATGTTAATGCAAGCTCAATAGCATTGTGTAAAATTTAATTTCGATAGTTAAGGTTGAATACTAGGCAGAGGAATTCATTCTAAATACACCTTTGCCTTTATTATCTGTATAGGAATAAACAAGTAATGAATTTGTATATTTACTTTTCTGATAAAATATTTTGAATTCATGTTTTATAATATTTTAAACATTAGGTACAACTTTATTTTTTATGTGTGTTACTTTAAAATAAAATTTTTAAAAATAATTCTAAGTATTTGTTCCTATAAGTAGATCATAATGAAGGTATTTAACAACATCTTGATTCCCCTTTTTAAAATTATCATAGTTTTTTCTAGGAGATTTTAAGATAAATCTGTTAACCTAAATTCCTTACCATATGAAATAATTAGATAAATGTCAAAACTCACTTGAGTGCTCTTGCTTAAGGACCGAAAGACAATCTGCCTTTAAAAAATTGTTAATTGATTCTTTTTTATTTAATACTTGCTTTCCTAACTGAACAAGTTCCCATATCTTTCTTTATTCCTTTCACATTTCTTCATCCATTTGACTCTGCTCAATTCCTTGCATTCTTTGGGTGACCCTAGTGATCCTTCTCTATTTTCGACCCTCCTCTTGTCAACCAATTTTTTCATGTCTAGAGCACAGTTAAATCTTATTTGGCACAGCATGGCCACATCTGGCTGTAGCGCTAAAAGCTTTCACATTCACTCACTCCTTGCATTCTTTGAGACAGTTAATGTGTCTTGACTTTGATTCAGAATTATGAGGACCATCACCAATAGCTCTACAACTTAGACTACATGAAATTGGGTGTAAACACATTCAAGAAAGAATAACCCCATGCTATTGAACTCTTGAATTGAATACATTGTCACAAAGGGTGTCTACACCAAAGAGGTTTAGAATCTCTTCATACATCTGAAGACAAGGTTACAATGTTTATAATCTGATGGAATTGCTCTACTATATCTAATTTTTATAAATTTCAAATAATTATATTTTAAACTCAGCATTATTAAAGTATTTGTTGCATGCAATTTGAAACTTCATCATTTTTAATTATATTCAAATTGCTATGATGCATTTTAAGCCAAGATATTAATATAAATTCCAATTACTTTGTAAAGATTAAAAGAACCAGGAAATGTTTTAAAATTTAAAAAAAGCAGTATATTGTTGCTTACAAATAAATGGGTAACATTATTCCGTTGAGGAATCCGTAGGGAAATGTTTTAAAAAATACTTTCATCCACTACATTTTTATTCATATAGAAAGCCTAATTGAGTCTTAAAATGTAGGTTCTTCATTTTCTTGTCATGTCTTTGACAATTCTTAATATTTAGATATAAACAATATTACACTGGTGTGGTGACAAGGTGTGAGAGATCAGTCCCATTATAGCTCATGCATATCTTAAAAGGTGACTAAAATGGGTAATCAGTGTCCTGAGGTATAGCCAGGCACCATGCCTTTAAGGATTACATAAGGGGACCTCGGAGGCTTGCCTTCTTTTGGTTTCATTTTTTTTTTTTTTTTTTTCAAACATCTGAACCACAGTTATACATTGTTTGATGCAGCATAGCCACGTCTGGCTCTTGTGCCAATAAACTTCATTTTCACTCACCCACTCAAAACATCAGTTTTTAAATTTAGTTTTAAACAATTTTTTAAGAACATTGATATATATTCATACTAACTGGAAATTATTAAATAGATTTTTGCCATACTGTTGAACATCTTTTTATGCAAATTTTTGTTATACAAACTGGGGTATAAATAAATAAATGTAAATGTTTTTTTATGAACATTTATATGATCAACTTTATTAAGTTAAGTTCAGAAAAAGCTTCTAAGTTCAAAGAGAATATGTAAGTGTATAAATTCCAAGAGTTTGGTTTAATTCTAGCAAGTTTAGTGTTCCTGCCCCCTTTCTTTTTTTTAAATGAATTATACTTATGCATAGTTTTTTGGAATACACATATCATGTAAAAAAAAAAAAAAAAAATTGGTGCCTTTTTATGCAGTATCAAATGTATTTTACATCCTTAAATGAGGGGGAATGTCTAGAGCTCCATCGTTTTGACCTGTTTATATTTTCTAAAGATTGATGTAGATTAGTCATTAATCAATAGGTAAAATATTTGTTACTTTTGAGGAAGATCTTTTTGTAAATTTCATGTCTTGTACTGGAAAAAGAATTAAAAAATTTGTTCAATTTCTTACTGAAATCCCACATTTACTTAAAAGTTAACTTGTCATATTAATAAACACCTAGAATTAGAATGAATGACATTTCTATTTTTCATATTTATTTTTGTTATAACTAATGTAAATAGGGTGACTGTATTATTTTAAGGCTTGTAATTTTGTGTAATGTTAAGAAATGGAGCTTAATCTTGGATGTTTTTTCCCTCATGGAAAATGCTTTGAATTTAATGTAAGTTCTTGTGGTTGTGGCACAAATACCTGTCATGTTCTTAAAATTTAAAAACATTCAATAAAAATGCACTCTACATTCCTGGGTTGTTCTAATTAAAGAATAAACCTTTACAATAGTGGGGAATCCAATCATGCTAATTTATGTATCTCACTGAAGTGAAATGACTTGCTATGTTTTCTAAGTATACCACACATTCATTCAATTGTATATGAAGTACTATTTTTGTCTGTTCATGCTGTGTAATACAGCTATTTTGTGTCTCCTTGCTTTGAAGCATAGAAGTTTAATTTTTGTTTCTTTGGTGTACCTTCTGATAGCATAAGTAATAATTACTCTTTGTCATTACATGAACCCTGCATGCCAAATATCAAATTTCAAAATGTAAAGAATATGAATATAAAGATTTGGCCCCCCCCCCCTTTTTTTTTTTAATCAAAAGAAAAAGTCTTTAAAATTATCTTTGTCACTAAATGGCTGAATTAAGATTTATTGTTTGATTACGTCAATAGTTCTTTAAAACTTTTTATTCTTACGACCAACAGTTAAAAATTTGGAGCTACTCCTCTCTCCCAACCATAAGCATGCATGAAAAAAATTCTTTCCTGGGCTACTCTAGTCATCTTTCTCCAAATTGAAACATCTAGATAGATCACAAACACACCTCATTTGGCACAGCATAACTATATCTGGCTCTTAAGCTATTAAACTTCACTGGCACCACATAAAAAACATTAATTTAAAATTTAATCAGTAAATTTAAATTCTAATTCTTTGGATTTTTAGTAAAAATTTCTTTAGTTAAGAAGTAAAGAGTAATTTATTTTAAATTATCTTTAACAAGTATACTTTTGTGTCAAATTCGCATTTTATAATAATTAATGTAATGAATCTTTAAAGCATCTCTGAATAAAATTTATAATTTGAAATAAGATAAAAGATGAAATATATAATTTGAACAATACATATATATAAAAAGAATTCTTAAGTTAGATTCGATAGCTGAGCCATTTCTCTTGAGCTTTATATGGCAGGTGATGTCAATCAAAAATTGTTTTAAAATCCAAAATAACTTTTTTGAATTCTAATATGTTAAAGATAATAAAAAGATTTGAGACTAGTGTTTCTTTAAATCCATGAATCCAAATTAAATTTTCATGACCCCCTATGTTTTACTTTGCAACCCCATTCAGTGTCGTCACCCACAGTTTAAGAAGTGTTTGTCTATACAAATGGTATGTTTTAAGCAATCTCATTTTTTCTGTAAAATATTTTATGATTTTTCATGGTTTCTGTCTCGTGAATATTTTTCTCTTAAATAGTTAAAAATTCCTTTTTTATGAGTTACATATGTTTAGAGCATGTCCCCCTTGATGCAGAAAGTTTGGAGTTTATTGTAATTATAATTAGTCAATGTAAGATTTTCTTTTAGATGATGATGATGAAGATATGGATACTTCAACTAACAAGATTCCCAATAAAAATTTATCAAATCTGAGTGCATCTACTGAGTCACCCAGGGCCAGAAAAAGGGCAAGGCAGAAGGCTAAAAAGTTGGCAGCAGCTAATGAAAGCAAAATTGCTAATGAAAGCAATTTATCTGTAAGTACTATTTACTTCCTCCATAGGCTCTCTGGTTTATAAGTTAAATTTTTTTTGTTCTTGGACTTGACAGACTTGACTTCACTAACTACTGCATGGCGCGAGGAAGGCTATTGCGTGTTTCATTTAGTTGGCTTTCTCAAGGTACAGTTGACCTTCCTAGAGAAAAATTCACCTAATTAAACTAAGACTTCTGTTCCAATGATTTGAAAGGGTATATAAAATCATGTACAACCAAAATATGGAAGAAGAAAAAAAATTCTTTCACTGATAAAAATATCAGATTTAGTAAAACCTATTACAAAGGGAAAGAGCAATCTTTCTGTATTTGTTTTGCATACCATTAAATTTTTAATATGGTTTAGGATTAATTTCAGTGTTTAATGTATTTTTATTAAGCTATAAGCACATATCTCATATTCGAATAAATACCTCATGTTGAAATAAAATATTCTATTCAATGTTAGAAATGAGATGTTAGAACTAATCTGATGTGTTATAACAAAACATTTCTTACAAAACTTGAGAAAGGCTTTTATAACTAAAGAATAAAACATGATGAAGGGGTGAATATTTAGATCTTTCTTATCTTGGTGAAGCTAATCTCAATTTTTCAAGTTATATTAATAAATCAGCATTTATTAATGTAGCATGAATTATTAGTAAATTGACATTTATCACAATCTTTTATGGTCTGCATACAACATATGATTTATGTATTGTATGTAGTATGTGTATTTTGTTTTCCAGGGTTGTGGATCAACGTTAATGCCAGTTTTGTGAAGTTTGAAAATGCATCTAGTTTTAGATTTAACAACATTGGTGAAGTTAAAATTGAAAGTATTCTATGTCTATAGTTAATAATGTGTAACTCATGCGTGAATTCTTGGCTATAGGAACATTACCTTTTTAAGGAAAAATCGGCTTCTAGGTAATGAATGAATAAAACTTGTAATTCTGACTAACATTTGTAGTAAATTTAAATTCAGTATTTTGGTAGAATTTGGTTTCGAGAATACCATATTGCTGTTTATTTTTAGTTACTTTTCTTTTCAAAATAGGCAGCTCTCTCCTTAGAGCTTTAATATTGATTGCATTGTGTATGTCTGAATCGTACTTTTTACTATCTTTTTTTAATGTGACTAATTGGGTTACCTGTATTTTTTTTTTGCATGTGTTTATGTATTTACTTGTATACTGAAAGTAACCAATCTGTGGAACAAAAAAGTTAAACCCATCGCCTTTATGATATATTAATTTAAGTCTTATCTTTTTTTTATCCCAGATTTTTTTGTAAGCTTTTATATTCATTATCTTTGTTGGACATCTTCTAATTATGCTGTATTATTAATTCAGAAAATATTGAACTACACTATTAGTACTATTTGTGGGTTAAAAACACATTTGCCAAACTGTATATAAATTTTTATTCTGTATTGTGAATCTCTACTATTAATCATTTCAAAATCTTATTTTTGTTTTGTAATTGGAAACATGTCCTACTATTTCCTTGTGGAGACATAATTTTCTATTGTTATGTTTTATGTCACAAATGAAATTTCTTTTGTGTGTGTGATAAGTAAGTTCTGTGTATGTATATGTATATATATATATATATTTAAATTTTTTCTTGGATTTTAAAATTTAAGTTTATCAAGCAATTTAAATATATTGTTTATAAGTTCAAAGTACAGGAGCATGAAAATTTGCATGTCTGTACAGATACACCAATCATGATTTTTATCTGAAGTTTATATATGTTTAATATTATTAATCCTTTCTTCTTGTAGATTGTAATAGTGCTTTTAGTGGTTTTTTTTTTTTTATTTTATTTTTATTTTTATTATGTCAGAAATTGAAATATACAAATAGTTAATATTCATTGTTTTTATATAGGTGAGCAATCAATCATGTACAGAGAATGAAGATTTATCCAAAGCTCAGTTTAGTAAGAAATTACCTGGCGGTATTGGATATGAAGATATTAGAGTTGGTAATGGCCCAATAGCCAAGAAAGGAAGACTTGTGAGTATAAAATTTATTAATTAATGCAAGTGGGCTGGAAGTCATCCTACGGTTTAAATTAATATAGTTTTTATTGTGTTTTAGTAGATATATTTATGTAGTCAAATTTTCTAATGTGGTCTCTTTGCATCACGTTTTCATAATAGTTTGAAATATCTTTTACTATTTCCTTAGAATTTCTTATCACGTATAGGTGTTGTGCTGTGTAATGATTTTAGGATTATAGAGGGAAACGTGAGTCATTGAGACGGCTAAAGAAGAAAATAATCTTCCATGATTACCTCAGTCTTTTCCTTGAAGGTTAAGACTGAGTTTACTAGTTCTGGAGAATGGCATCATCAATGTTCTTGGTTTTTCAGCTGTGCTTTCCTTAACACTTTAAAATTATATAGCTGTATGTCAAGTAATGCATCTTTGACAGACCCTTGTATCTTGAAATGCTTAACCAAGGCTTAGTATAATGTAGACTAAGATAAGAAAAGACGAGCCAATATGAAGTATTATCCATCAATATAGCTTAATATAATCGATAAGGCTTAAATGAAAAAATACTTGTTCAATGTGTATGAACAATGAAATCATTATTTGCATAGTAGCATTGAATTATTTTCATTTGTTTATTTCCACTATTAAAATACAAAGTCCTGATTTTCATATCTTAAAAACAACTAAATTTTCACTGTAACTGTCCACTAAAATTAAGTATAAAGAGTTTTTTGGCCCTCCCTGTGTATACAATATGCAACTCATAGTAGCGAGCTAATAATTTGTTTTGCTTTCAACTATTTCCCCCTCTTTATCATTAATTTCGCTCACCAGAACTCTCGTAACATTCAATTCTTATATTTTAAATTATGTGTGAAATTTTAGATTAGTGTACATTTGCTTTTTTGAAATTCTTAATAACTTAGTCTGTTTTCCTCTAAAATTTACCCTGAAATTATTTAATATATTTCAATTCAAGATAGAAAATGCTTTAGGGGAATATGATCACATTTAAATTTCTCTTTAAGAAAGAACCATTGAAAGCATTATTTATCAAAGTCACATGGAAGATCAAAAATATCGATCGATAATATTTCATACTGGCTAATTCCATATGATCGTAAATATTTTGTTTAAAGTTATTCTTTTTCTAAATCTGAATCAGAAAAACAATTTGGATAGTATCAAATGCAGTTGTATAATTGCAAAACAACTATTGTATAGCATTTGACATAAGGTGAAAGAAATACATATAAAAAACCATTTGCATGTTTTTGTCAGTTAGAATGATGTTTAGCCTTCACCCTTTTTGGCAATGGTAAACTGTAAGCAATAAATTGCCAAATAGGGCTACCCTTGATTCCCTGGCTAAACATGGACATCATAGGTAGTAAACCTACAATTTTTATCCTCCCCTTATCATTTCCATATCCGTCATCTTTTTAGGGGTAATTGTGCATGTTCAGAATTTGCAAGTGTTTTGTTTGGGGGGGGTAATTCATAAGGTTTTTTCCCTCGCCTTGCATCTGGAATAAGCTTGAAATCTTTACTGTTTAAGTTAATGCCATAGATGTCTTAATTTGATGAGCATTTCTCCCCTTACCCCATAGATGTATTGATTTGTGCATTCACCAACCCATGTGAAAGAATAGTCCCACTGTAGCTCATGCATGTCATAAGAGACGGCTAAACTGGGTACCCAGTGCATGGGGGTATAGCCGGGTACTTTGCCTCTAAGGATTAAATCTGGGGACCTCAGGGACTTGCCTATAATTAGGTACATGGATTAAGACCCTGAGGCACCCTAGTGATCTTATTCTTTCCCATGGGGTTTTACTCTGGTTAACACAGATGACGTACCACTGGGATACCCTAGTTATCCTTCTCGATTTTCAAACCTCCTTCTTATCACAATTTTACTGTTTTTCTATTTTTGTACATCTAGATCACTTTTTTATACTTTACTAGCTTTACTCTTGGTCACTGACTTTGTTTGGTGCAACCTGGCCACATATGGCTCTTGTGCTGTTACAAATCACTCATTCAAACATTTAGATAACACTTACATTTTGTTTGGCATAGAATGACCTTATCTGGCGTTTTCATCATAAAACTTCACCATCACCCAACCCTTCCCCCATAAACATGTTAAAAATTGGTATTCATCTTTACCCAAATATAAAAAACCATTTTTAACATTTTTCTTCAGTACCTACTATCTGAGTATTTTTATTTGCTGTCAAAAAATAATTTCATGATTAAAGCTTGTTTTATTTAGGAAATCAACTGTGAAATGAGATTGATGCTGTAAAACATTGGTATTTTGAATTCGAACACATTTGCTTGTCACCTTCAATATACACTCCTGTAACCCTACAATGCTTCATGTGAATCTTCATTATTCGAAACAGTGCTTAAAGTTTACTATCAGCTCCTTCAGGACGCATGCCGTTTCTCTTTCTCAACTGCAGTGAACTCAAATCTTCTTCCTTTTAATGCAGATTTCACCTTGGGTAACAGCTATAGGTTACATGACACAAGATTCGGTGAAAAAGGCAGATGGTCTAATACTGAGATGCTGTACTTGGCTAGAAACCTCAGGACAGACTATGCGGAATGATTTGTCTCTCCACAATATGAATCATTTCCCCCTCCCTACTCTTTCGCAGAGTTCAGCAAAAGCGTGAAGGTACACAATATCATAGATATTGAAGGAGGGGAAACAATCATCGTTGCTTTAAATTTTTATTTGCTCATTTGAGCTTTTTTGGTTCTCAGTGAAGATGGGCCCTTTCAATACATGGACTAGTGCTTTGTTTCAGGATCATAAGTAGAAAAAAAACACTATTAGTCGCTTATTATTATCCTTTCAATTAAGTATGTGTCTTTTTCAATATTAACATTTTTCAAGGTTCACTTTGTTAAAAGGTGAGAATTTTAGGCACCATTTTGGCACACTTTTTGCATGTTAAAATTGTCGCATAAAATTTGCTGTATGGATTCTTTGTCAATTCCTGTAGTGTCGACTATCACACGAATGCTTGACCGACGATCAGATTGCATATTTTTTTAAATATTGTCATCTGTTTTTGACATGAAAGCGGACACCGGGGGAATCGCCTTCAACATCTTCTCAGCCATCTTAAAAACGCTTAAACCATGCATGCGATAAACATTCATTGTGATTCACTTTCAATAAATTATCATTAGCAGTTTTTCCAGGTTTCATGGGAAATTTCGTAATTCATTGCTTGCTTACCATTTTTCTGGCAAAACAAGAAAATAACTGATGCAAACTTAAGATACAAATTTGTTTACAGAAGTGAGAGGCACTGCATTCAAAAGAGGTTTCACATTTAAACAGCTGGTGTTTGGTGCATGCATACTTCTGTAGCAGTGTCAGTTCCTCAATGCAGCTAATTATTTAATAATCATACCTTGTAATTGATTTCCCAGAAAATGATTTAAAAGCAGAAACAGATCTTGTATTTATTTTATTACTTGTGCGAAATGAATGATTACAAGTTCACAAAAATATTTATTATGAATTTTTTAAACATTAACCAAATCCACAGGTAAAATAGGTTAGTAAATAAATTTATTCTTTCATTTAGTTTTCATTATTTCTATGGAATTTACATGATTGGTGCAATTTAAAAAATCGCTTGATTGATGACTTTTAAAATTGTGCCAAGAAGGTTAGCTAAACAGCATTTTTACCTTTGTATGATTTATAATGCTATAATTGAAAATAGATAAACATTTTTACAATTCATTAAATGCAACATTGTTTATTTTCTTTTAGGTGCATGTATATTATACTGGCAAGTTAGAAAATAACAAAATTTTTGATTCTTGTTCGGCTGGTAAAAAACCTTTCCGTTTCAAGCTAGGTGTTGGAGAAGTTATCAAGGGGTGGGACTTGGGAGTTGAAGGTAGGTTTTGTATTTATATTCAAAGTCTCTTATTTCTATCCTGAATGTATTAAATTATGTCCTTTCTCACTGAATTAATAGACCAACAAGTCCTTTCAAAATGCTTTTTGATTGAAACTAAGATTTATTCATATATGTGATGCAGTCTGTTAATCATTGATTTGGCCCTTAAAACTGAAAATAAAGTTCAATATTCTTTTCTGAAGATCATTTTCAGATTATAAGTGATGTTGGAAGTATATTTAAGTAAGTCATTTGAAGCAAACATTGAATATTTACTAAGATTTTCCTAGATTTTTTTTTTAAAATTTTTTGTTTTTAGGAATGAAAGTTGGTGGGAAAAGAAGGTTGAGAATTCCTCCAGAGATGGGGTATGTATTGTGGTGAAATTTTGTTCCTCTTGCGTTTTAATTATATTAGCTCAAATATTGTACTGAGAAGTTTCTAATTAGGTAGTCTGAGAAAATACTCTTTTTATCAAATTTTTTAATCATATAGTAGATACATTAGTACCTCAAGTTCTAGACCCCATGCCTGGCCAGCCAGCGGGCCTCATGTGGCTCGCCAAGTGTCAACCTGCGGACCTGGGTTGTCTTGTGAATAAAACATATTGTACATAAAAGTGCCAAAGAACATTTCACCATAAGTCGTTTGTATCATACCCTACTACCATGGAAATATTTCGCTACCTGGCTCAACTTATATCATAATTTTTCTACAATCATGTTCAACTTATATCATAACTTTTCTACAATCATGTTCAGAAACAATTACTAAGCGCACTGGCCATCTAGTGTGATTGGGCGATACACAATGAATAACTAACCAACAAAAAGAGTGCAAGTGTGCATTTCTTGACGTAGGTGACAGACCTAAGTTAGCTCTTGACAAAAGATTAAGCCACGACTAACATAAAGCTGAGTAAGACAGACACTAATATTTAAAAACATGTTTTATTTACATTTTAAAAGAAACAACAACACAAAAAAACTTGTCAGACATTTCCAGCTGATTGACTAACATCAGGATATAATCAAAAATAGAACATCACAGGGATCATAATCAGCCTTGTCTGTGATACAAAACATCTGTCATACATCGGGTATCTGCATTTGTCGCAGTGAACTTGACGGTTAAGAATCAGTATCCAATCACAAAAATAAACCATGTATGAAGTGACAGAAAATAATATCGAATGCAAAATCCGATTCTTCATTGCCAGATGTTTGGAGGCATCAGGGTATCATATCCGACACATGATCCAAAAGCATTACCAATGGAGATTTCTTCATTTCTGCTCCCAAAATGATAACAATAGGGCGAGAATGTGATATGTGAATCATATGAAATGGCAGTAACCAGTCTGTCTGCAGCTAGCCTAATATATTTGACATAGAAGCATATTGTTCCAGACAGTCTGCATGCTCGGTGTCTTATGATCGTTAATAACTTGGCGCTAATGTTGTTATGTAACTGCAGGACAGTTTTTTAAATTGTATTTCATTTAAAAACATTTAATTCAATAATGTAGCAGAATGTTCTTCATTTCTCTAATGAGGTTTGACAGGATTAGTCGCTTCCCATTTATTGTAACTTTTAATACGAGAATATGAATCGGCATGGAATTTATCACTTTCGCACATACATATACATAAATACGGCTCACCTTAGTAAATTGTGGTGTCTCAGAAGAAAATGTGTTTTCAAAGTAGCACACTAATAAGTCTTGGGTTTGACAAGCCTGCCTAGCTGACTTAATTTTCATACCCCAATGTGATCCATGTAAAAAAAAAATCTTAAAAATTTGCAGTTCTTATTACAAAGTTGAACACAGAAATGAATAACATCGTTATGACTCAAAGTGAATTTATAATAAGAGATTAATGTATGAAGTTCTGAAAAGTTAACACGATCCCCCATCCCTCCCAGGTAATACGAGTGTCTCAAATATTTCATCACATAAAAGTTTTTGCTTCACACTTTCAAATATTTTAAAATAGTGAAGAGAATGAAGGTTATTATAATGGGAATTGTAACATACAATGTATTCTCCATGTCCTGAAATCAATCTAATATTGTTACAAATAGAGGAAAAATTCAACTCCTTTATTATTTATCCTAAAGGGACCTTAGTGTAGGAGTTAAAAGAGTGGGTTGCTAGCTCATGTGGTCATATTAATCTCTAGACCATTAGAAATTACAAGGACCATTGGAAATAGTTGTCCTTGTGTTGCTTCTAGTGCCATTTTAATTACAATTGAAACTTTTCCATAGGACCACATATTAGTTAGTGACTGTCATTTTTTTTCACAAATTAAATGAAAAAAAATATTGTGAGCATTCTGTCAATTTTTGAACTAGTGACTAATTTTATATGTTTTGTTATGAATAAATTATAAAGTAAAAACTAATTATAATAAACTTCATTAAATGATTTAAACAAGATGAATATTTTACTTATTGTTTGTCCTAAATAAAGTAGCAATTTTTTTTTTGTGCGATTATCTCCAGAATCAATAATTAATTGTGGATGAAATATAAGCCATTTAGGCATTCTTTGCTCAAGTCTGCAAGAAATGACATGTCTATGGAAAAAAAAAATTTGAGGTTTATTTATTAATAAATGAAATGTTAAATTAATTTCCTTTAAACAATATTAAGGTGACACTGTATCCTAAAAAGCACCAAAATATCAACAAAAAAAATTTATTGTTAAACTTTTCTAAATATATATACAAAATTTCACTGCTATAGCTGCACAATTTAGCAAATTAAACTTTTAACAGTATGATAAATCAATTAATTGGCCTTCCAAATTTTAAAACACTAAGACCTGTATTTGTAATCAATGCATTTTGAAAAAAAAATTGTGGTCTGATAGGGAAAAATAAGTGTTAAAGTATAAATAATATTAGAACAATTTAACCCAAGCACAGAATTAAGAAGCATTCCAAAAAAATTGTTTTAAAATATTTAAGTTTATAAATGTATGAATTTTAAATTGTAGAAATTTTTTTAAAAAACTATTTTTAATAATAGTTTGTATATAATGTCATCGGCCCCCCCCCCCCACCTGCTTCGAATCATGTTTCATGTGTTCATATATTGAGTATGAGATTTATTCGTATAAATATCTAATTAAAGAAATTGCTAATTAATATCTAATTTTAGAAGCATCCATCGACTTATAACGAGAATAGCAAAAATTACAAAAGTATTTTTTTGCACTTCAATGAATTTAATTATATTTCAATTTAATCAGCATTAGCTTCATCCATCATAACTTTCACTTTCATTATCAAAATAGTTATCATTTGTGATCTTTAATTAATAATTTAATCTTAATTAATCTGTACATAAAGAAAACTAAAAAATGAAATGAACAAGCGATTGAATAATTTTGTTGATCAGTGTTTGTAGGATCTTGTTAACTATTATAGCCTTATGATGATTTAAGCACAGATAATTAAATGTGACATACCAAATAAGTTCTATAGATAAATTTTTGTGCAGAAAATAATATAGTTTATGGCCACTAACAGTTGTATTGAAATTTGGGGTATGGGCAGTTTAGACCATTCCTCTATTTAATTCTTTAAAACAGATTTTAGTAATGAAAATAATTTCTTTTTAGGGGAGTAATTTCATAAGCATAATTACATTTCCTTCGAGATATTAAAAATTATGTTAATTTTGTCTAATGGGAATATAAATTTAAAAAGGCAAGATTAAAATTATTTTTGATTATTGTTGACTATTATACATGTGGCTTCAGTTACATGTTTCCATATATTTTTTATAATTTTATGAAAAAAGTGTGTGTGAATCAATCAATGGGTTTTATTCTATTTGAGCCAATTAATTCTAGTTTCTAGGGTTGTCAACTTAGTAAGAGTCAACTGTCTCTTTAAAGAAATTATGTAATCAATATTATTCTGGAATGCACTTGTGTTATATTAAAAAGTAATGTGCTATAAAAATTTTAAGGCTGTCTTTGTCTAATGTCACTGAACAGAACTAAAGGTACATCCATATTTCAAAAAAAAAAAAAGTTGCTTCCCGGTTTTAATATTAGTTTTTTACTAGAAACATTGTTTTATTACACCAAGTGCGTAATGTTTGATAAATATGCCATTTTTTGATTATGCAAGTTATCTTTATTAAACACCGAAATATAGAAGATATGTTTATAAAATATATTTTGTGCAGCAAAGATTAGTTCAAGTAGAAATAAGTGGTATAATTATGTTACTTTACTTGTAAAGGATTCTTCTAATTGATAAAATGGCTGGTCCAGTAGGTGCCCCCTTATTTTGTAGTACTACTGTAAAAATACTAGGGTGGCTTAAAAATAACCCGTTTTGGCTACATATGGTATTGATAAGGCTAGTTGGTGTTAACATTGAGTACTACCATCTGTAAAACAGCCAAAACAAGTGTGCACTGATTCATAGATTAGTTTTGATTGCTCTTGTTTTGAGTTGTCTTCATCTATGAGACCTGGAACCAATGAACTTGAAACAAGTCAATAATCTAAACAATGTATTGCTTCCATCTGAATCTGCTTCGTAGAAGGCAAAGTTGGTCCTATCGGCTGGAAAAGTTATGGCAATTGTTTTTTGGGATGCCAAGAACATCATGAAAAAGAAAAAATCCATTAATGGACTAAGTGAGTTCTCCAGTTTTCCATTCCTGAAAGGAGTAATTTTTGAATAGCAATGTTTTATAAATGTAGAAGAATTGTTCAATCTTGTCGAGTTTATGTTCTGTTATTTAACTATAAATGAGGTTATAGTGCCTTACAATTTAACTTTTTTTTTTTTTTTTTACACATTACTGAATTTTTTTGGAACTAAGAAATCTTGAGAATGCAAGTTTTACATTCAAAATCATGTGCTGATTTTTTAATTTTTTAGATCTAAATCATGGTTAAAAAATTCTTGGTGATTCAGAATTATTCATATATGTTGTTTGTATTTAAAAAAAAATTAATGGAAAAAACTTAAGTGACAGGACAATTTTAAAAAGGGATATTAACATGGGGGATAACAACTATAGTGTTTCAACCTTGATTATAGTGAAACCTTGTTTCAACCTTGCACTTATGTGTTTATAATTTTTTTCTCCCACAGGTACAAAAGTCAACGTGCTGGACCTATTCCACCTAATAGTACTTTGTATTTTACTGTGGAATTAAAGGCTGTGTCATAAAAAATTTTGCATTTCACAATTTGTTACTATTCTTTGTAAATAAACATTTCTTTTTGAAATTGTTATTGATTATTTAGAAAAATTTATTTTGTGAAATTTACATGTAAGAGACAAAATTTGATTTCTAATATATTATTCTTTATATAATCTAATGGAATTGATAAATTTTCCCACATAATTCGGATTATTTTGGAATACATAACTCAATTGCTAAAATATTGTTTGATGTTCAATTCAAAATTAATTACAACATAAAGTTATTAAATTTTCACTAAATTCTAATGCTTCTTTCTTCAGTTTAAAAAGAAAAATTTTGCTGAATAAATTTATTACCATTGTTTTCTGAATAAAGAAAACAATGGTAATAAATTTGACAGTCTAATTGCAGCTGATAGCTATACATTTTAGTACTATTTCTACTTAAAGTTATAGCAATTAATATTATATTAAAGTTCTGTTTAATGTTTTGTAATGTATTTTGGACCAAGAGGTCAACACTTAATGCCTTTTAAAAATTCCCTCATTGGAGAAATACTTGACTTAACAATGGCAGAAGTGTAAGAAACAGTTAAATATTATATATATAAGGTGACCAATTTTTTTGCAATGAAAAGGAGAATGTAAAATCTGAATTAAATTAATGTTGAACTTCTCCAAAATCAATTAAAAGTTATTTAAACTTTTTTTAATTTATCCTTTAAAAATACTACAAAATGCAAGCTCCTATTTTTTGAACGATAAAATGTGAAATTTTTAGTTGCTAGGATGCACTAAATTTATTTATTCCAACAAAGGTTATTTATTTAATTTGACTTAATTTTTATTATTATTTGCAGTAGCCTAGTGGTTATGGCTTCGGATTTGTGACGGCAGTTTTAGTTCAGTCGCGGGTTCGATCCTTAGCCGCTAAAGACCCGCCTTGTAACCGGGGGTGTTGCACGTTAAATCTGTTAGGACCCAAAGTTCCATCCATCGCTAATAGCCTTGGTGTTGCTTCTAGTGCGACATTAATAAAACCAACCAATTGAGAGTACTGGCATATAAAGAATGAAAAACAAATCAATAAATACACCCAACTCTTTTTTTTTTTTTTTTTTTTTTTACACCATTTTGAAATAACACGGTTCACCAATATACTTTTTTACACAAATTTTTTGTTCTAGCACGAATCACCTCAAGTTTTTTTAAATTTAATTTTGACAGTGTAATCAGAAGACGGTCGCCGTATGCCTACATATGTATGAGTGACTTGGTATACTTCATAGCTTGTTTACTTTGCATTCTGGAGTTACAGGGAATACACACATTTTATATTAATTTTTTTCTTTATTTCGTTGTACTGCAACTTGGAACACAGCATTTCTGTTTCCAACCAAACTGGAAATTCCTCATGTCACTGTTTCGACTATTCATTCGCTTGGTTAAAAAACTGTTTTAACATGATAACTTGAAATATATACTTAAAATCACAATTTTTGCCATGTACGATTTTTTTTTACAAATTTATATGCATTTTTTCATTTTGATAATTAAAGTCGATAATGACGAAGTCAAAGGTGAAGTTCAGCTATTAATGACTGATTTAATTCGCGAGGGCTAGTATGCAACATCATTTTCTTATGATTATGACATGTCAATGTAATATCAAGTTTTGTGTAGCAGGATATCAAGAATTTTATAAGCAAAATGAGACCCCCCCCTCAATAAAAAAAACAACTGCCGCCAATAACTAACTTTGTAACAACAACAAAACCCAACAAAGATCGTTAAAAACGAACCAGATTCTTCATTTGAATCAAAGCCGACAATTGTGCTAGACATATTTGACACATCTATTACTGACAATAGCATTTTTTATCCAGTTCATAATGAACGTGTACGATTGTTATCAAGTAGCAATAAATAGTGGATAGTAGTTTTATTCCTAGTTTCATTTCAAATTTTTATATATTGTATGTACCTATAAGACTGAATTTTCACTGCACACTAATTCTAATTTTTTTTTGTAGTAAAAATTGTTTTTGTTTTATAAATGGGATATGGATTTCTTTATTACTTTTTTTTGCACGGTTTTTTGGGAAAATATTCAGAATTTTTTTTCTAACACGATTTTTTTAAGTTATGGAACATATCCCCAAATTTACAATATGTTGCATGTATTTTTTACAAGATTTTTTTTGCATGGTTTTCTAAGGAAAAAGAATTGGATGTGTATTGGTAACAAAAAAATTGAAAGTAAATTTCCATCTTTTGAGGTCAACATCATTTCGACTTTAAAATAAGCATTTATCGTGCACATAAATATACACACATTGTATTTGTAACAAGTGTTATATCTGTCATAACTATAATTATAAGTATATATTTTTTAAATTTTTACTAAAAAAATATATTGTCAAAATATTATAGATCAATTAATATTTATGCATTTCAATCTCATCTTCTCAATCTCTTCAAAGTTATTATACATTTTCTATAAAAACTAAACTGAATCCTGTGTGTGGAAATGCTTTACAGATTCGTTAAAAATAGAGCCATCTCTAAACCTAGTTTTTAATGTCATAAGCAGGTAATTACAAAAAAAAAAAAATACTTATGATCACTGCATGCTTTTCTGACTACAACACTTGTTATGTTTTGTTTTTCATTAACCCGTCAGGGACTCGTCTTCTTGTGGCAAATAGATGCATCACAACCCCCAGAAATCATAGTGATCTTTATTTCTCTTGGATTTTACCGTCTCGGGTAAACACTGGGGACACATCCCCAGGATACCCTAGATATCCTTCTATATATTTGACCCTCCTTGTCGAGCATGCCTTCTTCAGGTAAGTATGGGCTTCACGAACCCGAGGTACCCTAGTGATCTTTTTCTTTCCCATGGGGTTTACTGTCTTTGGTAAACACGGGTGACGCACTTCCGGGATACCCTAGCGATCCTTCTCTATTTTCGACTCTTCTTGTCAACTACCTTTTACCTTTTTTTCAATTTCACGTCTAGACCACAGTTTAATCTTGTTAGGCGCAGCATAGCCATATCTGGTTCTTGCGCCAATAAACTTTACATTCATTCCTTGTCGAGCAATTTTTCATTTTTCAAATGTTCAGATCACAGCAACACTTTATTTGGCGCAGCATAGTCACATCTGGTTCTTGCACCATTAAACACAACCATCACATCCCACTGTCAGTCAAGGCATGATGACCCCAAGGCACCCCAGTAATATTTTTCTTTCCCATGGGGTATGCTGTCTTTGGTAAACGCAGGTGATGTGCCCACGGGTTCCCTAAGTGATCCTCATTTTCGACCCTTCATCTTGTCAACCAATTTTTGTCTTATTTTCAATTTCTTCACTTCTCGATCGCAGTTGCATTTAGTTTGGCACAGCATAGCCATATCTGGCTCTTGCACCAATAAACTTTACATTCACTCACTCGCGTCCCATTGTTTTTTTCCCCTTTGAATCAGGTCTCACATTCACAATTGCCAACCGCCTTGTAGCCGGAGCCGATGCACTTTAACAGGTCAATTGAAAAGTCCCCGGCCTGACACATAGATGGCGCTACTAGAATTAAATCCATAAGTTTTTTTAGTTAGCCCTAACCCTCAAAAGATGTGTGTATAAATTTGACAGCTGTCGGATCATTAGTTTGAATTTTAGCATTTTGAGTGAAGCAACTTTTGTTATTGTGAAAAAAATGGATAAAAAGGAATATCGCGTGTTGATAAAATATTGCTTTTTGAAGGGAAAAAATACAGTTGAAGCAAAAACTTGGCTTGATGCCGAGTTTCCGGACACTGCCTCAGGAAAATCAACCATCAAGGATTGGTATGCTAGGTTTAGACGTGGTGAAATGAGCACCGAAGACGGTGGACGCTCAAAAGAGGTTGTTACCGACGAAAACATTAAAAAAATCTACAAAATGATTTTGAGTGACAGTAAATTAAAATTGAAGGAAATAGCAGACACTCTAGAGATATCAACTGAACGTGTACATCATATCATTCACGAATATTTGGGTATGAGAAAGCTCTGTGCAAAGTGGGTGCCGCGCGAGCTCACTTTTGACCCAAAACAACGACGAGTTGATGATTCGGAGCAGTGTTTGAAGATGATCAAGCGTAATAAACCCGAGTTTTTGCGTCGATATGTGACAATGGATGAAACATGGCTCCATCATTTCACTCCGAAGTCCAATCGACAGTCATCCGAGTGGACTGCACACGATGAACCCGCTCCAAAGCGTGGGAAACGCAACAGTCGGTTGGCAAGGTTATGGCGTCTGTATTTTGGGATGCGCATGGAATAATTTTCATTGACTACCTTGAAAAAGGAAGGACCATCAACAGCGACTATTACATAGCGTTATTGGACCGTTTGAAGGACGAAATCGCCGAAAAACGGCCGCATTTGAAGAAAAAGAAAGTGCTGCTTCACCAAGACAATGCACCGTGTCACAAGTCAGTGAAAACAATGGCAAAAATCCAGGAATTGGGCTTCGAATTGCTTCCTCATCCACCGTATTCTCCAGATCTGGCCCCCAGCGACTATTTCCTGTTCTCAGCTGGGAAGAAATTTTCGTCGAATGAAGAGGTGATAGCCGAAACTGAAGCCTATTTTGAAGCAAAGGACAAATCGTACTACAAAAATGGTATCGAAAAGTTGGAGGATCGCTATAATCAGTGTATCACCCTTGAAGGGAATTATGTTGAATAAAAAGAAACTAATTTTGCCAAAAAAATGTGTTTTACTATGGTAGGCCGGGGACTTTTCAATTGACCTGTTAAATCTGTTGGGGCCCAAAGTTCTCCAGTTGGCGTGGTGTGGAAGTTAGGAGAGGGGGTACCAGCTCAGGTAACGTCCTCGTCACTTAACCGAGGTTCGTCGCCAACAGCCCTTATTCCTCGTAGTGCGACGTTAATAAAACCAAAACATGAGTTGAACAATTATAGTTTATTGTGCAAATGATTAATTCAGTAACAGGAAAAAAAACTTCACATAATTTTTATGTAATTGATATACGAAAATAAATAACGTAATATTTTAATTTTATCAATAATCAAACTATGTAATTTATTAATCATTGTAGGATCTTATAGTTTATGAGCGGTTACGTTTGCTTTTTTTTTATTATTAAAATGGAACATTTTCAATTTTCTGTCGAAGTCCGCAAATAAATTTTTTAACATAATAAGCGCAATACATTTTACACATAATTGCTCAGAATTATAATTAATTCAAAGAATATCTATTGCCGTTGTAATTAACAGAATAACAATCTAACATCAGACAATATTACCATGACAACATTGAACATTGTTTGGGTGGTTTTTCGGATGGTTTTCCCCCGCCCCCATATTGTAACTAAACATAAGTTTGTTCTATTTTTTTTTATTTTGAATTAGAAAACAAAATTGACGAAAAGATTCCGATTCCTTTGGAGCATTTGAAAGAATGAAAATTAATTTTCTGAATGATGTCTTAAATTCGAAAAAACAAAGATACACAATTTTCAATTGTAGAAATCCTTCAAATTTCATGATTTGTCTGAAAAGAGACATAGAAAATAAAATTAATTGTTTTTGTATTAAAGTTCGATAGAAGATTCTTGCGCTTTTTCCCCCTTCAACTAACTTTTTGAAGTATTTTTGATTTAAGTATCTTACCTTGTGTATAAACTGTGTCTTATGTAAACCAACATTGCTAAATATATAAAAATGTAGTGAATAGGAAATGATGAGATAGAGAAATAGGACGTTTTGAAATGCTGAGAGGAGATCGAAGATTAGTATTATAAGGGTGCACATGATATTGGTGCAGCAAAGTTATGTGATATCGGAAAGCTGATATTTGACTCGGACTCTGTTTATAAGAATTATTCTCGACTTGGATTCAATTTTGTTTTGTTATTGAGATAAATTGAAATTTCAGTTATATTCTTGGGTTCCGGTTACGAGTTAGAAACCTATCTTCCTTCATAGTAATAGTTGTTATTCTAAAATACAAATAAAACTATTTTGATTTTTCTTAACCATCTCTTTCTTGGATGAACATTCATTGAGTTTTGATGACTCAGATCCTAAGTAACGATCCAGCTCAGGTGTCGTCCTCGTCACTTGATCGTGGTTCAAAATTACGAGGTCCGTCGCCAATAGCCCTCGTGTTGCTTCTAGTGCGACGTTAATAAAAACTAAACTAAACTAAACCTAAGTAACGATGCAGAAAATGCACCCACCATTACTCATCCTGGATTCGGATCCGGTGTTGAAATGACAATTCTGTAGATTCAATTTTTCGACAGTCTTTGCAGAAATAAGAAACATGAAGGAAGGTTTATGTAACTACGAAATACTAAGTTTATTGGTTGTATAATTTGGAGAAACCAATTATTTATTTTGTTGAAAATATTTTCCCCTTGTTCATTATATTCTCACACAATTACTGGTCGTTGGAGTCCTTGTTCTGTTAAAAACTTCCATTTAGTGGTGTTGATGTACGTTACATCTATAGAGGCTCCAAGTTATGACGTTGGCTGACTATAGAAATATGGAAAGTAAAATTTCAGCTCACTAGTGTCCTCTTGGTCATTTGATTTGGGTTCAAAATTATGAGGTGCATCGCCAATAATCATCGCATTGCTTTTAAGTGCGATGGTAATAACACAATCAATCTTTTATAATAAAGGTGCCAGCTGCACTATCTTTAGGAGCCACATTTTAAAAAGAAATATTTGAAAGAGCCGTGTGTTCAAAGTTGCCATATAGATATTGTAAAATTTCCCCACATTACGCTTATTTTCCCTCCAAAATGACACTATTTTGTGAATTTTTCATCCAAGATGGATGAAAATAAAAGTTTATGGCACAAAAGCCAAGAAATGTTTATTTATGATCTAGACGTTTGAAAAAATTTGTTGACAAGAAAAGTGTCGAAAACCTAGCCTTAAAAAATCTTAAAGACTGTATATATATATATATATATATACTTTTATATGCATTTGGTAACAAAATAATTTCCTTTTATGCTGTAATCCATAGAATATTAGTATAATTATACATGAGTAACTTGTACAGTTCTTATGAAATCCTGTTCGAGAATATATAAACTTTATAAGAAAATAATGTCAGTCGTTTTTTTTTTAATTGCTGCTTCTACTTCAGATGCCTTTCTCAAAGGCATCTTCTGAGGCGCTCTTCTGTCAATAATTGCTGGTAAAATGTATTTAGAATAAAATTTTGGAAGCTTTGGAGTTAGGGCTTTCCAAAATTCCTCGTTTCGTTGTATACACAATGTTAAAAAAGGGTCTTTTTTAAACAATATATAAAGATTAAACCCTTCATTCTGAGTAACGTAAGCAAGAAATGGATCTATTCAACATTCAAAAAGACGAGCAATATCCAACTGATTTGATCTGAATCGCTATGGTTGTCATACGTTACCCCGTTGTAAGGTTATCAGATCCTTTCGGGGCGGCCGCCCCCCCCCAAAGCTTCAAACTATTTGTTATCTGCCGTAGGGTGACAGGATTGTCCGAGAGGCATTCACGCTAGGTCAACTCTGAACTTTCGCGGCATTCTGCTTGCACCATGTTCGAGGGAAAGTCGATTTTTGTATACTAGGGATTCAATCAAGGGTATTGTTTTTGAAAACATATTGCTTAGTCGCACTGAATAATAAAATAAAAATTTAAAAATATAATGAAAAATTTGTGCAAAAGGATATTTATGAAATACCATTTTTATTAAATATAATAGTATTTGTAATTATCAAATAAAAAATTAATAATTTGAGGCAAAAAAAAAAAAAACGTAATTATAGAAAGCACGAAGTTGGAGCTCTTTGGCTGGTTCCCTGTCTTCCAGTACGGGCTTTCACTTTTTCTTGGCATTTGAATCCTTTCCCTTTGTTGGTTTGGGGATGAATAGTTCTAGGGGTTTTCATTATATTTCTGCTGCGTGCCGATCAGCCGTTTTAGTGAATTCGAACCTTTCTTTTGACCTGAATTCGAGAAGTTAGAATCAACTTTTAGTTTCGCAAAAGTAAAAGTCGAGTGAAGAGTTAGCTGTAGTGACCGATTTTGGACAAGACGAATTTCTTAAAAACGTTTTTGTCTTCTTTTGAATCTTGTTTGCGTAAAGCAACATTTATATTGTTAGATACTTGGAAATATCCTCACATTCTATTATTATCTTCATTTTATTCACTGTAAGTTTTCCTCAATTATTTATTTCTTATTGTTATTGTATTTCTATCAATAATATTTTACAACGTTTTTCTGAATTTCACTTGGTGTGTGTGTGTGTCATCAAATTTTCGATCGTTAATTTAACCAACTTCCCATCAAGCTAGAGCTTTGAAATTTTGGGAATCGTTCGTACTGGCCTAACAATGCAATATTTAGACGTTTGCGACAAGTTTTAACTAATGTTTCAATAATTTTAATAAGTCAAAATATTCTTTCCTCTCGGCGCCTTTAGGATTGAGGAAAAAATTTCTTTCCCCCTCTGGGAGCACCGGGCACTCCCCACGCAGCATGCGGTATCGTAAACCTTTTGTACTCACAAAGGGGAGATACTATCTCCGAGAAAGTAAGGGTTGTTACTTATAAAAATAAGTGAGGGATAGAGAAGTTTAAATGTTTAATCTTTAACACTATTAATAGTCCTCTCTTCCTTTAAAATTTCTTATTACTAGGAGAAAAGAAACTTTTTAAGCATATACCTTTCTTTCCGAACCTCTCCTTTCAAAAAAAAAAAAAAAAAAAAAAAAAAGAAGCAGCAGTCCTTCAGAAGCCGAAAATGTGAAGACTCTTTAAACTTTAGAACTGAAATTCCATGGTGTCCTCCCATTACGCCAATTGACCATTACACCATAGAGATATATTTAACTCCTAAGTCGGAAATTCCAGCCAACAAAACATGCCAAATACCTTGAAATACTCAGTGCTATCTATGGGTGCTATTCAGTTTTTTTTTTTTTTTAATTCACCGAGAACGGACTTAAGAAGAGAGTTTCCGTATGTACGCTATCGAATAAGGCTCGCACAGCAATGCGATAAGGATAGTATTCAATAAATTATTGTTGATCAATCAGCCTTGTATTAGAATTTAAGACAACAGTTCGGAAATTCGTGGAGGTGACCAGATATGCTAACAGTAAATTGCATTGGTCACCAAAATACGCGACAGGATTTGAAGAAATAAAAGAAACTGTTGAAGGTATGTTAACGCGATAGGATTTAAAAGAATGAAATATTAGTTTTGTTTTTTTTAACGTCGCACTAGAAGCAACAAGAGGGCTACTGGCGACGTACCTCGTAATTTTGAATCTCGGTCAAGTGACGAGGACTACACCTGAGGTGGCACCCCCCCCTCTCCAAGCATCCACACTACTCCAATGGAAGGCACGCATCGGCCTCGGCTACACGGCGAGTCTTTAGTTTGGTTTTTATTAATGTCGCACTAGAAGCAACACGAGGGCTATTGGCGATGGACCTCGTAATTTTGAACCACGGTCAAGTGACGACACGGCGGGTCTTTCGCAGCCAAGGATCGAACCCGCGATTGAACGAAAACCGCCGGTCACGAATCCGAAACCATGACCATTAGGCTACCGCGGCCACAGTAGAATGAAGAAACTGTTAAGTCTGATCTCATATGAATTTTAAAGATAAGAGTGAAAGTAAGCTATAAGTTAATAGCTAAGTAAGAAAAGTAAACAATTAAGGTACTGTTGGTTAAAAAGTTATTAAGTGAAGTAAAGAAAGTGCGTATCTATAATAAATCAGAAGTAAAAGTTTTAAAAAAATGAAAAGATGTTTTTTTTTAGTTAAAAAAGATGAAAAGTTTTTCTCTACTTTGTTCTTATAAAATTTGTAACATGTCATATAAGATGTATAAAACAATATCAATCTAATTCCGAGTTGCACACAGTCTTAGTATATACCACATACTAACCTTTGCTTTGAATTAGAGGTCTTCAACCTTTCCCGCCCGAGGGCCACATCAATAAATTCACAGAACACAAAGATCCGTGGTCCACACGTCTGTCAAAAAATAATTTAGGAAATTTATATAAAAAAAGGAAGTTTGTTTTACAAGACTACAAGGAAAGAGGTGGTGTTACAGATTTGTGTGTGTGTGTGTGTATATATATATATATACACACATTGATTCCAAACAAGTTAAATAGAAATCGAATTAAAATACTTTGTATTTTTTTTTTTTAATTATGATAAAAAAAAATGAAGGTAATTGTACAGAGGTCTTTGTTACAAAATGTGTTATAAAAAACATATGTTAAATGTTACTATAAAAAAAACATTACTGTTGGTAGATGGTAGTTTCTTTAATCTTAATATAAAATTTGACACCATTTTTGCTTGATTAAAGCTTCAATATCAGGTTTAATCTGTGTTGTTGTAATTTGTAAAGTTTCTTCCAAACGTCTGTCAATCAGCCGGGTTTTTAATTTTATGTTCTACATTTTATTAAAAATCTATTCAGATATGTAGGTACTACCACAGAAAGAAGACAAGAACAGTGCATGTTTACGAATTCCTGGATACTTGTCTTTGGTCACGTAATTCGAATAAAAATCGATTAATGTAGGATTTTCAAGAAACTTGCATTTTAATGCAGTCACCCAGCAAATCTATAAATTCTAATTGAAGTTCAGGTGGAACACTTCCAATATCAACTGAAACTGGCAAAGAGAACATTCTCGTAAAAATTTCATTCCAATTAAAATCGGAAAATTTGCTTTTAAATTCCTCTTTCAAATTTGAAATGCACTGCACAAAATTGTTTAAATTCCACGTTGTAGAGCTTTTCACTCAGTTTTGGAAAGTGACTGGAATTCTTATTTAGCAACTGACTTTTCCTTAGAATTAATTTTGCCTCAAAAGCTTTCACAGTAAAAATTATGAACAAGTAGATCTTTTCCCAGTAAGCTAACTGGAAGTTCAAATCATTGAGATGACCCGTAATATCGACAAGAAATGCACTGTATGTTAACCAGTTCTCTTCATTGAACTCATGGATAGATTTCCCTTTCGATTCCATGAATTGTTGATCTTCACTCTTCAAAGAAAACTGGCGTTGAAGCTCCTTGGCTCGACCAACATACTTCCGCGTAATACCCAGCATCACCATGTTCAGCTTCCAGATCACTCAAGAACTATTGAAATTGCTGTGATTAAGTTCTTATGAAATTAACCACTTTTACAAGTCTTCACATGTTAAAAGTCTGAGAAGGACTTACTGCACAAATTCTCTTGGTAGATGATACAGATGAAAGTCATCATAGTATTATTTTCACTCGCCTTCACATCAGATTTAAGTATTGTAGTTGCTCCTATTTTCTTTCCAGTAGCCATTGATTTAGCACCATCTACTGTTAAAGCATATATATTGCTGAAGTCTAACTTACATTTATCCAAAGTTTGTGTCAGACCCGAATACAAATCTGTTGCTCGTGTTGTACCTTTCAGTACTACGACACTGGCTAATTCATTTACTATTGTTAAATCTCTATCAACGCACGAATAAAAAGGAATACTTGTGCAGTATCTGTTGTTTTATTCTATAGCTTTGCTTCATCAATCGCTACTGAATAAAACTCAAATTTTTTCCATTTGGATTTTAATTTAATGAATATAACGGTTGAGAGATACTCTACACGTCTCACACCAGACAGGCTAATATTCGAAATGGTTTTTGCCTGTGATGGTCATATCACTTCAGCTGCACTCTGAAGATATTCTTTTACAAATTTCTACGATTTTTCTGCTATCATGTAGCGAACACGAACGCTATTTTCAGATTCTTTATTCGCTCTAGTGAAAAAAAAGTGACTGCTGACAAAATTTAGCTCTGATTTTAACTCATTTACCTTATCACTTCGAAAATGACCCTCTAATGCAGAATATTTCCCACTGTACTTGGTATCACGTCTCTTAATGTTGTATTCTTCCATCACAGCTACATTCTGCAAATAATGCAAATTGCCTAGCTTTTACGTTCAACAACAAATATAACCACTTTTCTAGGAAAAAAATCGCACTTTACCTTCAATTTTTCTTTTTTTTTTTTTGTTGTCACGGCTTGCCATTGTGCACTCATTCAAAGACTATAAACGCTTCTGAATTTCTGAATGAGGAATGTGAGTAATCTAGTGACGAGATATCGTTCAAATTCAGTCCCTCTGTGCACGCTGTAATTTCTTGTCTTATCCTGAGTTCTGTTCTCATGGTATAGGTCCAGGGGCATTGCCCATTCAAGCTACTGGAATTTCAGCCAAGAGGTGCGATTTGTGATTCTTTGTGGAAGACTTTCGTTCATTTGGCGTTTTTCATTTTGTCCCTTTAAAAGGGGCTGCGCAAGTTTGGTGACGGACCTCGTAGTTTTGAGTGTCGGTCAAGTGGCGAGGACGACACCTGCCTCTCCAAACTTCCATGCCACACCACAGAAGGATTTTGAACCTCGACGGATTTAACGTGCATCAACCCCGGCTACACGGTGTGTCTTTGATGGCATCAGGTCTCGAAACCACGCTTGGACGAAAACCGCCGGTAGAGAGTCCGCGATCATGACCACTAGGTTAACGCAGATACAAAAGGAGCGCGGAGCGAAAAAAATATCAATACCCACATCAAGAAAATGTAACTTCATAAAATTAATTTAAGAGTTATTGTGCTCAAAAGGTCTCCAGTCCATTCTACTTCCTTGATACAGGAATTTGAACATAAATTCTAGGATTTTCCGAAAAGTAAACAAATATATTGTCTTAGGAACCCCATTTACAGTCGATAGAGATATCCTGGATCTATATACACCTGAGATTCAGGCTTCTCTGCAGAAAGTGAGCAGGAGTATGAAGGCGACGCGCGGATTTGAGTTCGGTTTAGAAAAAACAGGTCTAAAGTCAGAAGAGAGGTCGGAGCAGAAAGGGCGCTGACCAGGTGGAAGGGTAAGTGGGAACGTGACGGAGATTTCATCAGTTGACTGAAGGGTTCGATAGATATGCTGCATGCAAATGAAATGTATAGAGTTGCAATCCGAGATCCTACATAAAAGAGGAATTTCATAAAGTCTCTTTAATGGACGTTTATATATTATAACTGCTCAAAGAAAAATGTTCCTTGCTGCTCAATCTTTTGTTATTTATGTCATTATTATTTGGAAGAACGTACATTTGTGAGCAACTATTTTCATGGGTGAAGCAATCCGTGAGTAAAATTAAAACTAGAATAGCAGAGTGTGATGGTGATGATTAATGGCTCAAGATCCATGCTGCGCCAGACAATGTAAAACTGCGATCCTGACGTTAGAAAAAAAAATTGAAAAAAGATGAAAATTTGTTGACAAGGAAGAACAAAATAGAGATGAATTGCCTAGAATTAGTTACCAAAGAACAGTAAACCCCATAGAAAAGAAAAAGATCACTAGGGTGTCTCGGAGTCGTAATGCTCTTACTAACTTTAAGCCCTGAGTGGTAGAATAATAGATAAACCTTGAGAACCCCCTTGAAATAACAACCATTTCAATCGAATCAGATATTTCTACCAAATTAATTTTAAGATTTCCTGTCATCTTTTTCTTACAAGATTTTTAACAAAAATGTCGTTTATACAATGTTATATAAAATCTAATCTAATTCCATGCAAGACGTTGCAGCCTTTGTAATACAAAAATCTTAAGCCATGTGCTTACCCAAAAATCACCGTTATCGTGAAAAATTTCGAAAGTCTTTTTAATTACTTTTTATTAAAGCTCACATATTTACGATTTCAAAAATGGTTTGCATTTGTTTCTAGGGTAGCTAGAAACAAAGTTGCAGTCCATATTTTAAACCCGGAAGTTAAATTTAAAGCGAACGAAAGTGGATTTTTTTAAGACCGAACTAAGTTAAAAAAAATCTAAGCAATTCATTTAAACGGTAACATTAATTTTTCTTCATTTTTAAGCAATGAGATTGTACAATTTTTTTTTTTTTAAATACAGAATTTAGTTTTGTCGGTGTATCCGTGAACTATTTTTTTACATAATTTTGATTTATAAATTTGCATTTTCTGGAAAACTGCGATTTTAATTTCACGAAAAATCTAATTTCTTAAAAAAAAAATGTATTAAACAGTGTGAGGCACTGGTGCCTACTAGTTGTGTAGACTCGTCAGCGCCTGTGGAAGAAACGACGTAACTCCCGAAGGCGTAACACGTCTAGATGAGGTTAAGCTCGCTGAAGAACAAAAGTTCATTCTCCATTTTCATTTTGTGTGTGTTTCATCTTTGTAAAGTGTCGTCTTGTAAAATAAAAAAAAAATGATAAAGAAACAAATGCTCGTAATTAAATGACACCACAAAAGAACCCGCTCTCACAAACAGATTCAAATAACATTTTATTCTCATTGTTCTGTTCATCTCTAGGTATATTATGAACTTAAGCTTTACATAGCTTTTAAGTATGTAACTATTTATTTTGGAGCTACTTTTATTTAAAAAAGTGATATAATTTTTTGTAACATCATGTGTGTGTAAGTTTTGGTATAACTCAGTAACTCATCTACTGCATTTTTCTGCTTCACAACACATATATATGTATATTAAAATATATTCTTGAAACAAAAAGTGGTATATATATTAATTAGAATTAATAAAATAAATTTTAGCGCAAATGTCAATTTTTACTAAATTTTAACCAAACATGATCAAAATTTGAAAAATTAAAAAAAAAAAAAAAAAAAAAAAGCATGAAAATGACTTTTGAATTTACCATTTTATAGAATATTGTAATTAAAAACACAAATGTTTAACAAAAATTATTTTTTGGGAAAAAAAAAAAGGCTCAGAAGGAAGGCGCACATACCTTAATTTATAAAATTTAAATTACTTAAAAAAGTTATATATTTCATTAATTTTTTTTGCTCAATGAGCTATATATATTAGAATTATTCATTTTGTTCAGCCCCAAACAACTCGTCTTCTTTCAATGTGGTCAAAGAAAGCAAAAAGGTTGGACATCCCAGCTTCAAATAAAATCAGAGGCTCCTCACTTGCACGAAGAACACATTCCTTTTTTAAACGCCGGATCCCTAAAGAAATATTCTGGGATTGGGGGCTCGATTACGCTTAATTGGTAAAACGGGAAACACGATGTTACAAATAACGATGACAAAATACCGATAACCGCTCTGAATAATTCAGAACAGAAAAAGAACAGTTTTTTGATTGACCGCTGACATGTGTGTTTTCGCTCTTTTATATGAACTAGTTCGAAAGAACAGGCTGTTCTTTTGATCCCTGATACTAATTCAAGGCGATTAACTAGCAGCAGGGGCAGGGAGCACGAATAATTAAATTCACATAGCATTGCGCGACCAAAATCGCTTTCATCAAGCGCTAAAAGTTGTACAAGAACTCGACTGCAAAATGTACCCGCTTGAAACCAGGATTTGAGATACCAGTCTGAGGTGGGATGAACGAATTCTCTGACTTAAATGGGTCGACATCTACCTCGCTTATGGAGCTGCAGGTTGTAAAGGGCGTGTCTATGCTCTCGTACATTACCTCCATTCCTCTTGTCAGTGTCATATGGGATATTTGATCTTCTTGCAGGAAGTTCTGCCCTATCAATGAAGTCCGACAATACCCAAGGGTAACGTTTAGATATTGCCAGATTTTATTGGTGTAATAGGTCAGGACTTCTTGCTAGGTTTGAGAATTTGTCCGCCTACTACCTCTCGATCTATCACGGATCGGTCCGGTCAAGAGTCTACCAGATCTCCCGACCTATTTACCTGAACTTATTTTGCAGTATCATATGGGGTTATTGTTGACGAAACAGCCGTTGAATTCATTAAAAACATGGGGGATTATCCAATGTGAAGGAGCATTTAGTTTAGTTTTTATTAACGTCGCACTAGAAGCAACATGAGGGCTATTGACGACGGACCTCGTAATTCTGAACTACGGTCAAGTGACGAGGACGATACCTGAGCTGGCACCCCCCTCTCCTAAAATCCACATCACGCCAATGGGTTGAATTTGGGGACCGGCAGATTTAAAGTGTATCAGCCCCGTCTACACGGCGGTTCTTTAGTAGCATCAAGTGGCCGTAGTAGCCTAGAGTCATGGTTTTCAGACTCGCAGCCGGCGGTTTTCGTTGTGTCGCGGATTCGAGCCTTGGCTATTGAAGACCCGCCGTGTAGCCGGGGCTGATGCACGTTTCTATCGGGGCGTAAAATCCTCCCGTTGGCGTGGAAGTTAAGAGAGGGGGGCAGCTCAGGTGTAGTTCTCGTCACTTGTCCGAGGTTCAAAATTTCGAAGTCGGCCGCCAATAGCCCCCGTGTTGCTGCTAGTTAATAAAACCAAACCTTTAGTGGTATCAAGGCTCGAACACCCGACTCAACTAAAACTGTCAGCCGCGTGTCTGATGCCTTAACCACTAGGCTACCGCGGCCACGTATAAAGTATAAAAGCTAGTATTGTTTGACAATGAAATTGATCGTAAATAGGGAAAGAACGCAGGAGCATCCCGTGGATACTCCACTTCTGTTGATTCCAATTCCACCACCAAAAATTTTTATATTAAACAGGAAACTCGTTCGGGTACCTCGGGAGTCGTTCAATTCAGGGGACTGGAATAACGACGACTCCATTATTTCTCATTCTGGCAACATGGCAAATCGCTGACTAGTAGAATGTTACTTTTCTCTGAATATTAAAATTGACCATAATACAAAAGGGATTGTCAACTAAAATAAGGAGAAAAATCTGGATAAGGTTTTTAGTTTAGTTTTTATTAACGTCGCACTAGAAGCAACACGAGGGCTATTGGCGACGGACCTCGTAATTTTGAACCACGGTCAAGTGACGAGGACGACACCTGAGCTGGCACTCCCCTCTCCTAACATCCACACCACGCCAACGGGAGGACTTTGGGCCCCGAACAGATTTAACGTGCATCAGCCCCGGCTACACGGAGGGTCTTTGGCAGCCAAGGATCGAACCCGCGACTGAGCGAAAACCGCTGGCCGCTAGTCCACGACCTTGACCACTAGGCTACCGCGGCCCAAATCTGGATAAGGATGCTTATTCAATAACGATTTACAAATATTATACTACTTTTTTTTACTTAGTAACAGAGCACATGAAGGCTTTCTTCGCTTTATGTCAAATATCCAAACAAAATTTGGAACACATTTACAGGGAAAAAACTGCTCCAATTTTCATGAAATTTATGATGTTGCATCACGCACAACCGTTATGATGCAGTACTGTTAAATTTAGGAACATTTTTTAAAAAAAATGTGCCACTTTTCACTTGAACACATAAAATTCAAAAACAGTACAGGAGATGAAACATGGAACGCAATTTACACCACGCGAGAATAAAAATCGATTCAGTTAGAAATGAGCAATATTACAAAATGCAATTCTCTCTAAAAGATTCCGAAGTCGGGATATAAAATTAATTTCCGAATGCTAGGTTATAGAAAAAAGTATTCCAATTACGGGTCCTATTATTTAGCACCACTCGAAGGCCGCCAAAGGCATTTATTGTATCATGATGCTAAGTATTTTGGTATGCCAGCATCATAAATCGGGGCTGTATCTGGGCTTGGCCAGGTTGTTCAGCATTTTTTCCTCGTCTTCACATGCTCGCTATTCAAGAATCTCCCCCAGTGAAAGATTAGAAGTCGCTTGAAACAAGGTCAGGGCTATATGGTGGATAATTTACTTATTCCCAAATGGAGGATTCTACGAGGTCTTGAGTCGATTGGGCAGTATGTGAAATTAAATGGCACATTGTAACTATTTCAATTTAACACCACAAACAGCGGCAATGACGGTTTTGTCCCTGAATGTGAAGTCTAGCAATACGACACCTTTCCTGCTCCAGAAAACTGTGCACATGATTTTGGGAAATGGTATGTTTGAACTATCAGCAGGACGAGATGCTTCCATTTCAAAGATTGTTTTTTGCTTGTTTCATGAAGTTTGTTCCCAGCCTCGGTGTTGTATAAGCTCAGAAATGTCTAAGCAGTAGCAAAACGTTTGCTTTCAAGCTCCTCAGTAAAGATTTTTTGGTAACACACTTAAGAACTTCATATAAAATGATAAGCAAAATTTCTGGAAACCCTAAGGACCCATAGGAGATAGTTCAAATATTTTATTCTCTTGAAATTTCATACCAACTTTATGAACCAGTTCTCTTCATTCACAGCAGATGACCAGCTGCTTCTCGCACATTATTGACTGAGTCCATCATTTAATCCTTCACTCTCTTAAAAGTATTGTTGCACACTTCAGATTTTTTTTATAGATTAATATTTTTCGTATGGCTGATACATTTTCTTGGAAAACAGCTGCCAAGTGTCTTCCTGTGTTTTTCATCTTCAGCATTTCAAACTCAATGAAATTTCGTATATCATACATTTATACAGTTGCATAAGGTGAAGCTGCATGTCCATATACTAATTAAAACATTGAATGCATTCTTCATGATTTAGTACCACTTTAAAATCATAGCATAATAATGCAATTCCAATTTCCTTACAACCCAAATTGGTCCAGGAAATAAAATACTTCATAATTTACAAATTTGACCAATATATTTTTTTTTTTATCATTTGCTGTCATCTCAAAAACTTGTTACTCTTAACCATAGATTAATAAACATTTGTCTTTTTTGAAGTGAAAGATAAAAAGATGAACCTCTAAGTAACTCACTTGATTGCTCAATAATTAATATTGCATCTGTCGCGTCCGCGAGAAGCTACGAACTACTCAACTTGTTAAAAAAGAATTTTAGTAAATACGTCGGCGCGCTGTATTTGTAGTTGGAATTTATAAAAACGAGAGAATAAAGTTTATTACTATTAGTATTTTAGTGAGAATAATCCTTCTTTTGAGTTATTTTTATTTGCCTAAAAACCATAGATCATATTTTATGGGTCAAAGAATCTGAGCATCAAACATTTAAAGGAAATTCTAAATTAATATACTGTTCTAAGTGCCGATGCAAATGCAACATGGTGTCCGCGACAGTATAATTTCTATTTGTGGACAATAAGTTAAAGAGCGGCAAGTGAATTTTGAACTGGATTATTGTTTTGATATTTAAAGTACTTTAAGTTAATTGAAATGGAGCATCTTAAGAAAAAAAGATTAGTAGCTCGTTCTTCATTTTTACGTTTGTATGATTCCATTAATGATGACTTTTCTACGGCTGGCGATGATTTGGCTCACAATTTCGATTTATTGGCCGATTTTGAATTGTTGAGTGAGAAATACAATGAACTCTGCATCTTGAATGAAGAAATTCAAAATACAATGTTATTAGAAGCAGATGAAGACTCAACAGAATTAATAGCTGAAATTAATGAATCAGATGATTTTAATAGAAAATTTAAAAGAATCAATTTGAATTTTAAAACAAAGTGTAATGTTAGTGAGAGTGATGACAGTGGTTCTACTCACAGTGTATCCAAGAGGAAATTCAAGTTGCCCTTACTTGAATTAAAGAAATTTGGTGGAGAAATAAGTGACTGGCTTCCATTTTGGGATCAGTTCAGTAAAATTGACAGTGATCCAAATATCGACGATGCCGACAAACTTCAATATCTATTACAATGTATGAAACCTTCCACTAGAGCAAGAAAGTTGGTTGAGAGTCTTCCACCATCAAGGGAAAATTATTGTAAGGCAGAAGATTCTTTAAAATCACGTTTTGGAAGGGAAGAGCTGCTTGTGGAGTTTTATGTACGAGAATTATTGAAATTAACAATATCTACGAATTCTAGAGATCAAAAAGTGAAACTTCCCACCTTGTATGATAGGATTGAAACTCAGTTAAGAGCTCTGGAAAGTCTAGGTATGACGACTGAAAAGTATGCAGCAATGCTGTTCCCTCTTGTGGAATCCTGTTTATCAGAAGAAATCCTCAGAGCTTGGCAGAGGAACAATAATGCAAATGATAAGAAGGGGGAATCAAGGTTGGAAAATTTGATGCAGTTTTTGAAAAATGAAGTTGAAGCAGAAGAGCGAATTAATCTGGCAATGAAAGGTTTCTCTGTTCAGCAAAATTGCAGTGCTAAGACTCACCCATTGAAAAGACATACACCTACTGCTGCTGGACTTTTTGCAGGAAATCAGAATTTCGTTATAACAACTTGTGTCTTTTGCAATGAAAAGAATCATGAAAGTAAAAATTGTAAACCTGTTTTGAATTTAATTTATCAGAAAAAACAGCAATATTATCAAAAAAGGGATGTTGTTATAGATGTTTGAAGGTAGGGCATCAAGTGAAACAATGCAGAAGCAAGATTAATTGTTCTCAGTGCCAAAGAAGACATTATAGTGTCATGTGTTATAGAACAAAAGACCTGGAATTACCAGGTTCCAGTAAAATGGCTGATCAAACAGAAACATCCATGGAAAAGTTCAGTTCTTTAGCAAATCCAACATGTTCGGCTAATGTTCTTCTACAAACTTTGGTGGTATATCTCCATGGAAAGAACACTGAATTTCCAGTTAGAGCCTTAATCGACACAGGTGGCTAGAAATCATATATAAGCAAAGAAGCTATTACAAAGACTAAATGGGAGCCTATTGGAACTGAAGAAATGATTCACAATCTATTTGGTGGTATTGAAAGTCATCAGAAGCATCATCTGTATAGAGTATATGTGAGTAGCTTCCAAAAAGATTATCATTGTACTTTTAAAGCCTTTGATCAAGAAAAAATATGTGCTGATATCCCAAGAATGAGTGTTGGATCCTGGACAAAAGAGATTAAAGAAAAAGGGATATTCCTAAGTGACCAAGAAGCTTGTTCCCTGAATTCTTTATCTGCAGTACATTTGTTAATAGGTGCTGACATTGCTAGAAAACTTTTCACTGGGAAAATTATGAATCTGTCTTGTGGATTAGTTGCAATGGAATTCCTTATTGGATGGACTCTCATGGGTAAACAGAATAATGAAAAAAAAAAAAAAAAAAAAGAATGACAGTTACAAGACGGTTTTATCTTTACATATAAACAATAGAAGTATAAGTGATCTTTGGAGCTTGGACACTATGGGAATATTAGATCTTGCTGATAAACAGAGTCAAACGGAACTGGAAAATGAAACTAAAGAATTATTTTTGAATTCCTTTAAGCAAGATAAAGATGGAAGATATGTTGTTTCTCTACCTTGGTTGGAAGATCATCCTACATTGCCTTCCAACAAAAGTTTGTCTGAAAAATTCAGTGGACAGAATCAAGGCACTTAATATCCTTCAGGACTATGAAAATGTTTTTGAGGATTGGAGGAAAGAAGGTGTAATTGAAGAAATTAATATTGAATCTCTAGATAATTTGAACTGCCACTATTTTCCTCATCAACCTGTCTTAAAAGAGAACTCTACGACAAAGATCAGACCAGTATTTGATGGTTCTGCAAAAATCAAAGGAAGTCCGTCTTTAAATGACTGCCTAGCGAAAGGTCCAAACCTTGTAGAACTTATTCCATTCATTTTAAACAGATTTTGAATGTGGAAATATGGTGTAATAGCCGATATCAGAGGTGAGACACAGAGAGAATCTGTAAAGCATGGCACATATGGACTGGATTGTTCTCAGAAATGTGACTGGAATCATGCTGACAGTTATGACCATGTTACTGGACAATTCCATTGTCACAAGGGATGGAATGGCATTAGATGTGACAGCCAGTGTGACCAAGACCAATGCGGGCCAGAAAGTGGCAATATTTGTAATTACAAGAATAATTCTTCCTGCGATATTATCAATGGTCTATGCTTATGTGAGAGAGGCTGGATGGGAAAGAACTGTGGTCAAATATGCTCTGCTGGATATTTTGGTTATAACTGTTCAGAAACTTCTCCAGTCTGTGTTAACTGCAATGGTACCTGTCACCATGTTACTGGTCTTTGCCGCCATTGTCATCCAGGGTTTACAGGTCTAAGCTGTAGTGAAACTTGTCCATCTGGTCACTATGGACTGCGTTGTAAATCTCTATGCAAATGTACAAATTATGGACAGCGTAATCCTGCAACTGGGGAGTGTCAATATCCTCTAGGGTGGAAGGGAGACAATTGCAGCATACCATGTCCAAATGGAACATTTGGCTTATCCTGCAAGGAAAATTGCAGTTGTTTGAATGAAGGATATTGTCGTAGGGAATGATGGTGTCTGTCGTTCCCCTGGTTGGATGGGTCCTCGATGTACACAAGTGTGCCTTGAAGGTTATTATGGTGATCATTGCATGAAACAGTGTCAATGTAAAAATGAGAATTACATTTGTAATTCTATATCTGGATACATTTGTAAATATGGTTATGGAGGAGAGAATTGCGAAATACATTTGATGGGTCAAAGTGTTCAAAAAAAGGATGATGACAATTCATCTACTAGTGCTGGAGTAAATGGAGGAGTTACTTTAGCAGTTGTTTTATTAATTGTCCTAATTTTAGTTACACTCTACTACAGAAGGCGTCTGAAAAGTGAGTGAGTGAGTGAGAGTGAGGTTTTATGGCGCAAGAGCCAAAGTAGGCTATGCTGCGCCAAACATTTGTTAAAATCGAATACCAATTAATTTCATTAAAAACAAGAGACGAACACAAAAAGACACATAAAAGATAAAAGGTTAAAACTCAAATATGGTGTAAAAGGCCAATATGTCTTAAAAAAGCAAATAAATTATGGTGGGGGGTTTCCTCCACCAAGTCAGAAAGTTTTAAAACAGATGAATGAAAAAAAGTCCGGCGATGATTATCAAACACCGGACAGTCAATTAAAATATGATGAATAGAATAAGGGACATGACAGGAAGGACACTCGGGAGCATCTTCCCCAAACAAAAGATGTTTATGAGTAAATCGAGTATGTCCAACGCGAAGGCGAGTCAATCTGACATCTGCTCTTCGCATTGGAAAAACAGGCCATTCTCTGATGATCGGCTTCACCGAGTGTAATTTGTTATTAATCAGTAGATTCCATGATTCCTGCCATGTCTGATGAATGAGCATTAAAATGTGACGTCGTATGTCTTCAAGAGGGACTGAAAGCTGCAGAGGATTCGTTGCCGAACGTGCAGCCGAGTCCGCTTGTTCATTTCCTAAAATACCTACATGACTAGGTATCCAGCACAATTTTATAACATAACCCCTGCTATAAAGCTGGCAAATAATGTCAGCAATTTCAACCACGATAGGATGACTGCGATCGTCAATATGTACCAATGTTTCCAGGACGCTCCTGCTGTCAGTATATACAACGAACTTTCGAGAACTGGATGTCTCGACTAATCTAAGGGCACAGTAAATGGCGACTGCTTCGGCAGTGTAGACACTGCAGGAAGAGTCGAGCCGGTAACTGTGCCTGATTTCGTTCGAAACGACACCACAGCCGACGTATCCAGTTCCTTTCGATCCATCCGTGTATATAGGAATAAAATCCTCATACTGACAGCGATGGAAGGCAAAGATCCTCTGGAGAACAATGGGACATGTGGTGCTCTTGCTGTAAGAAGCAAAGGGGTTATGATATATAAAACTTGGAATATTCCAAGGTGGAAATTTAATAAAATTTCGTTGCTGAACATCCAAGTCATGTAGGCCGAGTTCCTCGATGAATACCTTCACCCTCTCAGAAAAAGGCCGGATGAAGGAAGGACGAGCACTGTACAGTCTCCTTAAAGACGGGCTGGTATTAATGTTTTGTGATGGATGAGATGGCAGAGATGACATTTTGAAATGATAGTAGAGCGACAGTTTCAGGCGCCGCAAAGCCAAAGGCAGCTGGTTACAGAGGACATAGAGACTCTGCACAGGTGACGTTCGGAACGCACCACAGCAGATTCTCAGAGCATTATGGTGGACTGGGTCAAGCTTCCGCAAGGTAGTTTTGCAGGCAGATCCGTAGACGACACATCCGTAGTCGATCCGAGACAGAATCACCGACTGATACACTCGGAGTAATGAAGTTCGATCCGCTCCCCAAGAGGTGTTGGATAACACCTTCAAGATGTTAAGGGATTTCACACACTTCCTCCGCAGATATAAAATGTGCGGAAGGAAGGTGAGTTTGCGGTCGAAAATTACTCCGAGGAAGCGGACGTCAGGGACGACAGGAATAGACGTATTACGGATACGAATGTCAGGATCGGGATGGAGACCCCGTTTCCTACAAAAATGCACGCAACTACTCTTACTGGGAGAAATACTATGCCCATTTGCGTCACACCATGTAACCAGGCTATTGACTGCGGTCTGAAGTCGTCGCTCAATGATACGCATTGACGATCCTTCGCAGGAAATCTGCAGATCGTCAACGTATAATGAGCCATGAACTGATGGCTGAAGTTTTAAAAGAATTGGTGACAGGTGACAGATGAAAAGAGTCGGACTTAAAATACTCCCCTGAGGAACTCCTTCAAATTGAATAAAAGATGAAGATAAAATATTACCAACCCGTACTTTAAATGATCTGAAATTTAAAAACATTTTAATAAAAAGAGGTAAATTGCCTCTCAGACCATAATCGTAAAGAGTGCGCAGAATCCCATAGCGCCACGTACGGTCATATGCCTTTTCGATATCAAAGAAAATAGAAACCAAATGATTCCTCCGTACGAAAGCAGAACGAATCTGACTTTCGAGTAGAAGGATGTTATCTACTGTGGATCTTCCTTTACGGAAGCCACTCTGAAACGGAGGAATGCATTGATTCTTTTCCAATTGATATACGAGACGGGCATTGACCATACGTTCTAGCGTCTTACACAGGCAACTCGTCAGAGCGATAGGCCTATAGTGGAGAGGGTTCTTTGGATCCTTTCCAGGCTTCAGAATAGGAATAACGATTGCTTCCTGCCACTGGCTAGGAAACACATGCTCCCTCCATATTCGGTTGAATAGGTAAAGGAGACTGACAAGTGAATCCTCGCTCAAGTGGCGAAGCATATCGTATGTTATACCATCAGAGCCTGGACTGGTATTTTTAGCAAAGGACAGAGCCTTTCTCAATTCCCACATGTCAAAGTCACAGTTGTAAGGGAGTGGTTGCCGACACCTGAAGTTGATAGGTGTCTGCTCAGTACGATTCTTAGTCGCTAAAAATGTAGCGCTGTAAGAATCGGAGCTTGACACACTAGCAAAAGAGTGGCCAATGACATTGGCCACTTCGACAGGTGAAGAATGCACAGCATTTGCGGTTTCCAGTATCGGGATAGAAAATTCCCGATACAGGGAGTTCGCAGCTTTTACCTTTCTCCATAACTGTTGACTTGTGGTAGACGATGTGATGGAAGAGACATACCTGATCCATGATTCCCTCTGACTATGTCGCCTTACTCTGCGAGCAATCGCCCTTGCCCTTTTAAAGGCTATGAGATTTTCAGTTGTGGGATATCGTCTGAAGATACCCCACAATTTCCTTTGTTCCCGGTAGGAGGATTGACATTCCTTATTCCACCATGGTTTACTCATCTTCCTCTGTGATGTTCCACTCTTCGGTATCGCTGAATCAGCAGCGTCCACGATAGAGGTAGTGACATTGTGGACAGAGTCATTAATATCTCGATCTTGAACCATTGTACCGGTAATAACTGCTAACCGTGTGAATAAATCCCAATCTGCCCGGTTGAAGCGGTAAGTGGGGGAACGTAATCGCCCCCCACTACCATGAACCTGGGAGATCAGGAGAGGGAAATGATCACTATTATAGAGATCATTTAAAACCTCTAATTTCAGCGACGGTAGCAGTGTCGGTGAACATATGGCTAGATCAAGAGAATGAAATGTCCTAGTGGGAGCATGGAAATACGTCTTCTCGTCGGTGTTCAGCAGACAGAGACTGTGATCAGAGATCAATCGCTCGATCTGCCGACCACGAGAATTTGTACCATCATACCCCCACTGAGGGCTGTGTCCATTAAAATCACCAAGCAGAAGGAAGGGAGCTGGTAACTGATCGACTAGTCGGTCTAAATCCATTTGTGACACTACATCGTTAGGTGGCAGGTAAATGCAGCAGACTGTGATTAATGTGCGAGTGTGAATTCGCACAGCCACAGCCTGCAACGATGTGGTCAGTGTAACGACGTTATGAGGACAGTTCTGGGATGCCAGGATGCAAACACCTCCAGAAGAAGGTGATGCGACATCAACATCCCGTCGTACACAATGATATCCACGCACGCGGGTTGTCATATTACTCTTCAGAAAAGTTTCCTGAAGAGCAACACAGACAGGTTGGTGCGTAGATAGTATGGATTTGAGATCCTCTAGTCTGGGTCGTAAACCACGGCAGTTCCAGGAAACAAAGGCCATTAATTGGGCGCACTCGAAGTGGAAGGTCCCGTTTCCAGGACCCCCATGGAGTCATAATCTTCGGGCGATGGGTGTAATACAACCGCATCCCCGTCAATGACCCTCGTTTTTTTGCGAGGAACGCTGTTCTTCGCTGCAGATTTTAATTTTTGCCTCTGCAAAGCCTTTGACCTGGCCAATGGCCTAGTCTGTTGAGCCTTTGCAGAGGAAGGAGTTTTAAAAATGTTTATTTTTTTCTTGGGTTGCAGAGCTTTAGTGTCAGATTGTGGTGTCTGTTTAGTATGTTGCGGTTTCTTAATGGTATGAAGAGGTTCAGGACATTGAGTGGACTTTGAAACTTTAACATTCTGGGTGACCGTAGCGTAGCTTTTTCCCTGTACAGGAGTACGAGAAGAAACTACACGGCGAGCCTCGGGATACGACAAATTCTGCAGCGTCTTCACCGTTGAAATTTCCTTTTCTTCTGCCCATTTAGGGCAAGAACGAGAGTATGCAGGGTGGTTGCCCTGACAGTTGACGCACTTTTCTGCAGCGTTACAGGAAGCACTATCGTGTCCTGTTGCTGTACAGCGAGCGCACGTCAACTGTCCCCTACAAGCGTTCTTGGAATGGCCATATCGTTGGCAATTAAAACATCTCAGAGGGTTCGGAATATATGGTCGGACGGAGAGTCGGAGATACGCGGCCTGAACTGTCTGTGGCAGGGTAGGAGTCGAAAAGGTCAAGATGAGGTGCTGGGTGTTAAGCACCTTACCATCTCTCCTAATCGTAATCCTCCTGACACCACAAACTAGCTGGTCCTGCAGATTCTCCAGAATCTCTTCCTCCGACACGTTTTCCAAATCCCTTGAGGATACTACGCCACGAGAGTAGTTCAAATTTTTATGAGGTGAAGTCGTTACAGAATAAGGTCCTAAAGTATTCATACTCATTACAAGTTGTGCTTGTTTTGAGTTTGATACCTCGATTAATAGGTCCCCAGAACGTAGCTTCTTTATGTCCTTTACTGTTCCTACCATACCCTGTATTCCCTTTTGAATCAAAAAGGGAGATATGGTAGTAAAATTGTCGGTTTCTCTTTTAATGACAAAGAATCTGAAGTTATTATTTACACTGTCCGTTGTTCCTTTAATTTCTTTTTCTAATTGATGTTCTACACGATCAGCCCAAGATTCATTATTAGATTTATTTGAATTTTTAATTGCTTTGGGAGCCAAAATCGAATTTTCTTTATTTGTCACCATATTTGCCTTAGGAAAAAAAAGATTTCACGGACAGACTTCTAGTTCGATGAGTCCCCGCCAGACCCATCTCCCCACCCTTTCCTAACGTGGAAACGAGTAACCTCCGGAGAGATTCGTTCCAGCCGGACAATGTGACCTGCCCCATTACGTGCCCAGGCAGAGGCACAGGTCCAAGGCCGAAGCCGAGGAGGATTTCTCGCAATGGGAGGGAGGTCACACCATCCAGCCACACGCAACCAAGGCTCTCCCTCTGGGAACATTTTGAGGATGACGTTCCGAAACTGTAACCGACGGCGCACGCAACTCCTCTCCTCGCACACCCTTCTCTAACCAGGGCCTTTTCCAATCACGCCCATGCGGTCTCCCACTAGGTACCTCCGCATGAGGGGTACTGGGGCCCCGTATTGCCAGAGCTAGGCATGCAGGAAATCGGCATTGATACGCCGTCGGCCTTTTAGTGTGTTAGTAGACACCACAAAGATATATTTTTTTATTTTTAAATATTTTTATAATTTTTTTTTTTTTTATTTTAAAGAATTTTATAATTTTTTCCCTTAATTTTTATATTTTTCTTACACAAGAGTTATAACACACACATAGTTATTATAAAATAGAGTTAGTGAAAACTGTTTTCCGCCCGATATCACAAAATATCAAGCGGAAAACCCCCCAAAGCAAAACACATGACAGGAAAAAAAGAGGGGGGAGAAGAAGAGGAAAACAAAGATCACTGAGGTACCTCGGGGTTGTGAAGCCCGTACTCATCTCAGGTAGATGAGCCCCCTGAGGGGAGGCGTCTGAAAAGATTAAAAGACAAACTGGCGTACGAAACGTATGCTGGTGGTCCAAATCCATCTCCAGATCACAGATATTTCGACAATCCAGTTTATGCTTATCAAGGAGTTCCTCCCCCTAGTACATCCTTAAACAATACAAAGACTAAGCACATTTATAATGATTTGGGGATGAAGAGCAATCTTAACAAGCAAAGTTGGAAGTTGAAGATTCAGAGACTTATGCTTGTACTGAACAAGAAAACCAAATTGAGATGAGATATTAAAACTGTCAAGAGATTTGATCTTTAATTTAGTTTTGAATTTTCAAACTCAAAAGGTGGGAGTGTCGCGTCCACGAGAAGCTGCGAACTACTCAACTTGTTAAAAAAGAATTTTGGTAAATATGTCAGTGCGCTGTATTTGTAGTTGGAATTTATGAAGACGAGCGAATAAAGTTTATTGCTATTTGTATTTTAGTGAGAATAATCCTTCTTTTGAGTTACTTTATTTGCCTAAAAACCACAGATCATATTTTACGGGTCAAAGAATCTGAGCATCAAGCATTTAAAGGAAGTTCTAAATTAATATATTGTTCTACTAAGTGCCGATGCAAATGCAACAGCATCTGTCAAAATGCACTTATGCTAATGGAGTTGCAGTGAGTAGGTTGTTATATAAGGTAAATATGATTAATTATCATTTATTTTAAAAGCTGAAAAAGGAGTAAATAAACAAGGATATGGATCATTGCAATAAACCCTTTCGCTGTGAACTTGATAGTGTTCATTTTCATTGCAGAAAATTAATGATTAATAAACAACTTTTCTGATTTAAAGCATGTTTTATTGCTCTTTGTATTCTATGAAACAAAAATCATCCACATACTATGTTTGTTTGAGAGATGAATGTTTATTATGATAGTGTATCTATCATAATAAACATTCTGATCTGTTTATTATGATAGTGTTCTATTTTTATAAAAAATAGAACTCTGAATATTCTTATTATAAAAATATAGTGTTAAGTGTATTAGATTTCGTTTTTATTAGGAACAATTTTGTATCTTCTGTATTCTTAAAAGTTAAGTGTGTGTGTTCATAAAAAATAAATTCTTTGTCTACATACATTTATTCATATCCAGTTTGGAAAAATCATTGGAAAGGGACAGTTCAATCTTATTCTTTTAAAATAAGAGCGTAGAAGTTACAATTTTATAAAATATATTTGTTAAGTAACAAATTCAATGTGGTTTATACAAATCAACAAATTGCTTGATTTGCTTTTTAGCATAAAAAATTCCCTTCTAAATGTAAATGTTCATTGATAATTTAAGTGGTTAAAAAATTCATTCCTAATCATGTTGCAATTAGATAATGAAGAGATGTGTATGACATAAGAAGGAGACCAAAAAGAAATTATATAAATTTTAATGATAAAACGTTTAGGCTGTCAGTGTTTGCCATAATTGCAAAATTCCACTGGAAGGAACAGAGGTGTACACATTCAAATGGGATGAATAAATAAAATTATGTGAAATCATTTTTGCTCTCAAATTCAATTTTTTCAAACAAAATAAAACAGCACCTTTCTTGAATTTCTTAAGTTTTGAACTGTTAATACTTTTCCATATTTACATATGCATCAATTCCTACAATATTTAAAATCAAACATACATTTCAATTTATTTCTAGAGCTATCACAAATAACAGCATCTAAAAAAAAATCTCTATATATTACCTCATATTTCTCCCTATACATTGAAAAGAAATGTGTCATGCATCATTATTTTCAAGAAAATGGGAAAAGTTGCAGAGTACACCCTTTTATTGATTTTTTTTTTTTTTTTGTTCATTATGCAGCAGGCCCTCTCTCAAGTCGCAACCAACAGGAGTAAAAAGTACCTAATAACTAGCCAGGCAGAGAATTCCTTTCTGGCTTGGTTATGTAAAGTGCCACTAAAATCCTATGGCCTTGTTTTCAGTAAATCAGGGTTCAAACTAGTCCCATGGCCAAAGGTCAATTTACCTCTACAAAGGGGTAACAAACTAAAAAGTTTTGTTGTTTGATCACCTCATCGACCTAATGCGACAGGGCTAGTTTATATCCTCCATCTTCTGGCCAGCCAAAAACTTGTCTGGTGGACCTTTGTATTACATAATCAAGCCAGAAACAAACTCTCTGCCAGACCAGTTATTAAGATACTTTTCACTCATGCTATTGAAAGTTACGACATGCGAGAGAGGGCCACTGCAATTATATTTTTTTCCTTTCAAAGAGAAATAAAAAAAAACTCTTTAAAGGGAATCTCCACACGTCTGTTTTTTTGTGTAAGTATGCACCACTAAAACACACACTTTTGTGCACTTTACTTCATGCAAGCGAGAATAAATTTTGAAATTTAACCCCTCCCTCACAAAAAATAATTTCATTAAATTCAAAATAATTAATCAAAAAATGCACTTGCAGGAGTTAAAAAAAAATTTACGTTTCCCCTCTCCCCACGAAACACTTATACTTTTTCTACCAATAAATGTATCCCAATAAAATTTTTAAATAGAAAAACTCCAAATTCAAAGTAAAAATATTAATAAAATACAATTTAAGAAAACATACCAAACACAATGAAAACGTATCATTTACATCAAAAACATTTCACAGATCAATTTAAGAAACATAATATATATGATGAAGATTCTAAAACAAATAAATTTAAAATTAACATAGTTATACAAGGAAATGCTTCAACAAATATACCATACTACTACTTTATATTATGTACAGAGAGGGCCAGAAATGTACGTATAAATAATTGATATAATCAAACAATGATTTCAAGGTTAAATGAAATTATAGTAGAGAATTCTGCTTTTAAACAATTATATTTTGTGCGAAGATCACTTTAAATTTCAGATTGCTGCCTCAGGAAACTGAAAACACAAATTTATAATATTTCTAGTATATCAGACACTTTGCACATAAACGTTCTGTTTATGCAGTAAACATATAGTAATTATATTTTAAACTAATTTTTTAGCAATAAAAAATACTTTCTTCCCTTCTGCAATTAATTTAGACATATCAATCATGGAAAAATTCACACCATTGAAAATTAATTTATAAAAAACAATGTCTTCAAGACTGCTGACTCCTAGCTAAATATTATCTCTTGCATGAATATCGAAACTGTACTTTTCTTTTTCACATACAGAATTTACAATTATATATATATATATATTTAATATAATAGATCACCAGTAAATATTACTGATTAATCTTATCTAAATAAACCAATATCAGAAATTTACTACAAATATATAAGATTTTTCAGCTAACAATGCAATATTAGAATATTTTTCAAAGTACTTTTGCATTAGAAAAACATTACCTTGTAATAACAAAAGACAGCTTCATATTGAAATGGACAAAGTTTTCCTGAATGCTATTTATATACATTCAACTAAAAATATGCGACACATTCTTGATATTTATATTAAATGTAAAGAGGGAAAACCTCTTTTTCTTCATAAGAATCTTTTGATAAATGGAACAACTAAGCTTGCATTTTCTTTCACAATCAGTCTGTCCACATTCATTGTTGTGCAGTAAAACGAATTTCTTTCATTTTTACATATAGTACTTTTTCCCATCAAAATAAAAAACTTAAGATTGCAAATATTTGCATTTTCTTTCACAATCTGTTTATCCACAATCTTTTCATCATCAAAGAGAATTTTTTCCATTTTTACATGATACAGCGCTTTTACCATCACTTGAACACATTTTAATAACAGACTAATTTGCAATTGAATACAAATAATCAAATTTTCTCATATAATGTAATATTAAAGTATTTAAAAAGAGCCTTAATGAGGCTCTTGATTTTTTATGAGTAAAGACTAACACTAAACAAATACATGCAATTCACATACAAATTTGAGCTGAGTGCGAGTGTTTTTTTTTTTTTTTTTTTTTTTAAGTTGGATGAATTTTTAATTAGATACAATCAACAATATCATTTTGGGATTTCAAATTCTTTTGCAAAGTGTTTATAAAACCATTAACTTGGCCACAAAAATAATTATAAATTATAGAAATAATTTATAGATTCAAATCATTAAGAAAATTAGAGAGTGCAACAGAAGTAGTGATTTGTTTCAAAGATTTTTTAGATGATACTATATTGAATTATCATATTGAATAAGTTGAAACTAAGCCACAAACATAGCATTTTAATTATCTAGAATGCCCATAAATAATCTTGTTTTCTCAGATCAATTCAGAATTTTCATTAGGCACATTAGTATAGAAATATTTTCAGGAAACAAAAAATACTGGCTCCCAAAGTGTGAGCAGGGGCGTCACAGCATGTCATAATTTTATATTTTGTGAATAGTCATACTTTAACAAAGGGTAGGAGGCCATAAAACCTTAATTTAAGAATGTACTACGAGTTGAAAATGTTTGGAGCTACTCGCATACAATGTAAAACTGGAAATTTAGGGATTTCTAATTAACATATTAGGCACTAATTTTTTTAAAAAAATTTATACTCATCATACAATCATTTACACAAAACACTCTTAAAATTTGCAATAAACTGAAATGAATTCCAAGTAGCATTAAAGAAACAGCAATTAAAATAAGTGTTATTTCTGAGTAATTTTTAAATCTACAATTCAAATATTTTACTTTTCAAAATTCTTGACTTGAAAATTTAGAAAGCAGATTTGTTTTCAGAAAATAGAATAGAACAAAAAAAATTAGTATAGAGAAAATACTTATTTTCTCATCATGGAAGTATAATACACACATTTTAATATAATTTCAGAAAAATAGTTGAAATTTATTTCCTGTTATTGCCTTTATACTGGTTATAAGAGTCATTTATGTAACCATTAAAAGGCATTAATAAGAAGTGATTTTCAACTTTTTTTTAAATAAATGGAAATTGGAAAAACAATCGTTAAAATACAAAACTCTATTAAGGAAAAATGCATAATTTTTCAAGGAATTTTTTTTTTTTAAATTTATTTAACTTACAAAAAAATTGCTCAAAATCAGATGAAACATGACTTAGTCATAGCATTATTTTTATCACATGTAGAGATTTTACATATTTATAACCTACAAAATAAATGCTTTTGCCATTCTCTATTACACATAATTTATTTTCATGCAATCCAACTTTCCCATAAAGCACAATGCCATTCTGAATAATATTCTCTTCATTAATATTAAACAGATATTTTTAAAAACTTTTCAACAGTTCAGAACCATAATTCTTATTTACCTTCGCCTGAAAAAAGGTTCATTTTTATAATACACTGAGCAATTTGAATTAATTTAAAAATCGAAATGGATTCATACTCGTTGAGAAAAATTCACTTAAAGGTGATGCATCTGAAAACCGCCTGCTGTCGCTACTTCGTGAATTTAATCTAGATCTTGGACAGCTTCGAGATCGTTTATTTTTCCGTTGAATTACATCTCTGCAATTTGGACAAGTTGCTTGCTGAAAAGAGAAATATTAATTTAAAACACATATTTTTGAAAGCAGATCTAAGAACTGCATTAAACTAAACAGTGTTACAAAAAAATGTATCAAAAAATTACTTAAAAACCTTGGCAAAAGTCATACAAAAAATTGTTTTAGCTTGACATAAAAAAAGGCCCAAACCCAGATTTTTTTTTCATAAGTCTGGAAAAGGGCAAGTAAAAGAGGTATTTAGTTTCATTTTGGATATAATTATATATTGTATAAAAGTGAGTTTGTTTAGTTTTTATTAATGTCACACTAGAAGCAACACGAGGACTTTTGGAGACAGACCTCGGTCAAGTGACGAGGATGACACCTGAGCTGGCACCCCCTCTCCTAACTTCCATACCATACAAATGGGAGGACTAAGGTATACAATAGTGAATGAAGTTCATTTTTGTAACTGTAATTTTTGCAAAGTAAAATATGTAATATTTATGTGCAATAGAAAACGAGGGAAAGATTCATACAGAAAAGAATAGAAATTTAATAAAAGCATTCCTGTCTCTAGATTAATAAAATCTACAATGTTAATAATGGAAATTGTTTTTCGACTAAAAACATTCTTTTAAAAAAACATTAAACTTTCTTTCTAAAATGATTAACATTCTTTAAGCATTAGAAGATATTCTGAATGCCTCAAAGATATATCAAACAAATTCTGCAAGTAAGTTTACAGAATAATTTTGTTCAAAAAGAAACTTGGAGCATATCAGCTAAATAATCAATAGATTAATTTCATTTACAACATTATTATTTGCAAATGAAATTAAAGCACTTCTTTTTATCCGTTAAATATTGCCATATATCACTTATATCCATATCTATCTATTTCATAAAATTCTACTATTGTTACAGAAATTAATTCTAAAATTAAGATAAAATGACTTTGCATGAGTTAATAATATTAAAGATATTGCTTAACAGACTATAAGAGAATAAATATTAACACAATTGTGTGTGTGATTCATATTTAATACTTTACAAAACTATTTTTTTGAAAATGGGAATAATTTTTTCACAAGCAAAAGATCATTTTATATTGTACTATCACACTATCCAATGTTCAGAAATATTTCCAGGGAAAATAATTGTTGATTTAAAAATATTTTATAATATTAAAGATATTACAGTAAAAATTTTTACATGCATAAAAAAAAGTAAATATATTTTTAATAAATTTACGATTTAACAGAAGAAATATTAAGGTCTGATAGTCTTTATCCATTTTTGGTAAATGGTAAGGTCTTTATCCATTTTTAAAATAGAAGAAAAAATAAATTTTCAACACATTTATACTAATCCACTTTCCATCATTACTTATGACCCTTTTTCAGCATCATCCCTAGAAAACAGAGTTCGAGTGAGTGCTGTATATATGGAGTATGTTAAAGAACTGTCGAACTAGCACAATACACATTTCAATACTAACGAATGAGTTTCAAACCTATCAAAAAACTAATTTCTGCAATATTTATGAAGAATAATTTCAATGAAAAAATCCAGAAAAAGAGACTAGCAGTAGTTAATAATCAAGCAAGCCTAATATTGTCCTGTGGCTAAGCTGGGCCATATGCTGTATTGACAGTTTGCTGAAAAAAATCGCAGAATTAAGCTGGGAATCCTGTCACATCTATTATACTCCATTGAATCATTCTTTGCCACATGTTTTTCTCTCCCTAAAATTTTATGCAGAAAAAACTTCAAACTGAATTTGATGTCAATCACATTGCTGGAGTTTTCTGTCTCCTAAAGTGAATTCTTTTATAGAAATTGAAATCGCAAATTACCAACATAGTGCGAAGAGGTCATATGTGACAAAGTAAATTAAAACGTTCCATTAATATTAATAAATGTGTTGAAAGTTTATCATATTCTTTCATTTAAAAAGAGATAAAACTTTTAGGTAGACCTAATATTAAAACAACTTACTCGTTCCAGCCACGGTGTGATACATTTTTCATGATATAGATGGTTGCATGGCAATTTCTTGGCCTTTTCCCGTAAACTGAAATCATCCATACACACAGTACATTGAACACCTTTTTCTAAAAAAGAATGATATGCAATATTGTAAGATAAATGATAGAAAATATCAATAATCAAAAATGATAGCTAACAATTGATCTTCAGCAGAAAGTATTTTAAAATGTAACAAAAACAAACAATTGCAAATAGGTATATGTAAAATGCAATGAAGAGTATATTAGGTATCAGAATTAGGGCAACCTGGTCAATAATAGGGCAGAATATCTCTGTTCACCTCCATTTCCAATGATAAAGTGACAGAAACAAGTTCCTTATTGTTCTTGAGAATGTTTTCCCTTTGCTTCTCAACTTAGTCCTATTCTTACCTAACTATTTTACACTATTTATAATCCATTTTTCTTCTTGAGTCATTTAACATTGTTTCTCTCCATTTATTCAAATTATATGGTTCTTTTAAAAAGCTTATCTATCTAGCCATTAAATGTAGGTAACGATTTCCTACTTAAAATTTAATAGTAATGACACTAATATAAAACAAAGTTCTAGGTTATGTATATGCATGATAATAAGGGTCAATCTTTGAATGAAATGTGATTATTCTCTTAATCATGTTACAAAAAAAAAAAAAAAAAAAAAAACTTTGAAGAATCTTCATTTTGAATCCAAATAAACATACGTAAAAAGGAATTACCTGAAAGAGTAATAGCATAATTTATTTACACTAACTTTAATGTTCACAAATGTTTTAATCAATGTGAAAGTCGTGCTTATCGAGTAAAAATTAATAAAAGGAAATTTTATATGTATTATATATATACATATATTATATAATCTTTATATATAAAATTTCATGTCACATTGTTTGTTCGTGATGAACTCCTAAACTAATGAACCGATTTTAATGAAATTTTGCACACCTAGTGCAGTTTGGTCCAACTTGAGATATAGGGTAGCTTTTATCTTAATATATATTTACAATAATTTTTTATTACAAATTATTAGTTTAATTTGTGCTTTTAGGATCTGCCGAATGGCAACAACCAATTTCTTCAAAACATTTGGCAACAATATTGTGTTAACAAAGTGTAAACTGTGTTTACAATAGTACTCATTTCAAATGTTGGGATTGATTTTGATAGAAATTAATTTCAGTTAGATATTTTTAATTTTAATAGTTAGCATTAGTATTTTGTTCAAAGTCATGGCTAATAAGAAAAATCGAAGTTCTGATTACAAATATAAGTCTAAGGGAAACTGTTACACCAAGAATGTGGATGAGAAGAACACTGATACATGTATTACAACAACTAGTGAATCAAAACTTCAGTTACATTCAAAACTGATAATTTAGAAAATAAAGATCATAACATAATAATTAATTTTAAAACATTTTATTTCCTAATTTAATTGTCCTGGGTGTTTTCAAAATTGTATAAAGCTTTTCAAACAATAAGTATTTAGCTTAGCATCTAATTTGTTACTAAAATGCAAAACTGTGAATATTCCATCTTTTGTACATCTCCAAAAGTGAACAAAATGTACATCAATCTTGCATTTGTTTTTGGCTTCATGATGATTGGATTGAAAATTCACATTCTGCTGCAAAAAAGCTGTGTTCAGCTATGAATTTGAACATTAGGTGAAAATGAAGTTTAGTTCAATCACTTAAATATAT
>BMAW01102429.1:1058512-1073035 GCA_019974015.1 Nephila pilipes
CATTTAAACAAAAATAAAGTTTATTAAATCCAAACTATATTGGATCTTGCACCTATATGCGAATCAACAACCGTTACGTTTTACATCCAAAAGCATTCTCTTTAAAACAAAAAGAATTCTTCCCTATTACAAGGAAGAGCGCCATCTAGTGGCTTTACAATAAACCTTTCTGGAATAATACAAAATAGACAAGGGACTGAACATCCTGCCCGCCACTGAAATAACAAAATTTCAGGAAAAGAAGCACAACAATTTTACATAAAATTATAAATGCAATACATACAAGCACATAACAACAATACACCTTATTCACAAATATTATTAGTATAAATGATCAAAAATATATAATAAAAAGCAAATACAATTTTTTAGCAAAATATTTACAAGTTGAAATAAAACTAACATTATCCTTCAATTCATTATATTAATCACTTTTTTCCATTGGTAAAACAGCAATTTTTGAAATGGATCTCTTAAAGATACCCTTTTGTGTTTGAACATTTACCACTCTGATATTATTGTCCTTTCCAACAAAAATGTCTACAATTCTGCCCATAATCCATTTACAAGTGGGAAGGTTATCCTCTTTAACAATTACCATATTACCACTTTTAATGTTGTTTTTTGTAATCATCCACTTATTTCGTTGTTGTAAAGTATTTAAATAATTATTTTGCCACTGTTTCCAAATAGTTTGTACTATTTTTATACTCCTTTGCCAAAATTTAAGTCTATTTTCCTGAACATTCGCAAGACTAGGTTCGACAATGGCACTTAACATTCGACCTGTAAGAAAATGGCCAGGAGTTAATACTTCCAGGTCCTCCATGTGATCGGATAAAGGTGTAAGTGGGCGAGAATTTAAAATTCCCTCAATCTGACAAGTTACAGTAAGAAACTCTTCATAAGTTAATTTCGAATTCCCTACAACCCTCTTGAAATGATGTTTAAAAGACTTGACTCCTGCCTCCCATAAACCTCCAAAGTTTGGTGCTCTGGGAGGCAAAAATCTCCATTCAATCTCTTCTGATGCTAAAAAGTTAAACAACTCATTATCAGATTTTCTCACAAGGTTGAACAATTTTTTAAGTTCTACATTTGCACCTACAAAATTTGTAGCGTTGTCACTAAACAGTCGTTGTGACTTACCCCTTCTAGCAAAAAATCTCTTTAAAGTTGCAATAAATGCCTCGCATGTCAAATCACACACTATATCTAAGTGAACTGCCTTTGTTACCATACAAACAAAAATACAAACATAAATTTTATGGAATGTACCTTTTCTTTGTCCTCTATATTTAATGAAAAACGGTCCACAAAAATCAACACCAGAACAGTTGAACGTAAAATTTGAATTAACTCTCTCTTTAGGCAAATTGCCCATAATTTGTTCTGCTGTCACAGGTTTAGCTTTAAAACAAATAATGCATCTGTGGACAATTTTTCTACAAATTGCTCTGCCATTTAAAGGCCAATATTCATTTCTAACACTATAAAGTAATTTTTGAGGTCCCAGATGAAGATACTTCTTGTGAAAATGTTCTATGATCATCTTAGTCAGTTTATGGTTTGCAGGTAAGATCATAGGGTGCATCTGATTTACATTTAAATTACTATGTTGGAGACGACCTCCTACTCTTAATATATTATCTTTGTCTAAGAATGGATTCAAGTTCCTAAGTTTGCCTACTACTGGATTGCCCTTGCGCAGATTATTGAAGTCTTCCCTGAATTCTCTTACCTGTACAGCATGGATTATGATTCGTTTACCTTGTTGTAGCTCTTGTTGAGATAAAGATCCACTTCTTTTGTTCCGGGGGCTCTGAGCGTTGTGAAAAAATCTGAAAATAAAACTTATAACACGAATTAATTTAGAAAAGTTATTAGTAACACTCAGGAGAAGATCAAGGAATGTGTCAGTGGTAGTAAGAGTCAATGTTGTTTCAAGGTGAGTTCCTTTGAATTCTTGCAGATAGTCCTCATCAGAAGAAGGATCAGGTCCAATGAAAGATTCAGCAATATTTTGATGAAGGAAGTCTGGCCCATGCCACCACAATGAATTGCCTTCAATTAGATCTGGATTGACTCCTCTCGAAATCAGATCTGCAGGATTTGAAGCAGTGTTAATCCACTTCCAGCAGAAGTTTTTAGTGAGCTCTTGAATGCGGGTGATTCTGCTTGAAACGAAGACTTTCAACAAATGTGGTGAAGAGTCAATCCAAGTCAACACTATAGTGGAGTCAGAGTATAAATACACGTCATTAATTTTAAAATGAATAGATTCAAAAACCTTGGCCATAAGCCTTGAGAGTAGTTCAGCTGCACAAAGTTCAAGTCTAGGAATGGTTAACACTTTAATTGGTGCAACTCTTGATTTGCTACTAAGTAATGTCACTTTCACTTCGTTTGAGCTAGTAACACAACGAAGATATATTACTGCTCCATAAGCATTCTTACTTGCATCGGAGAAACCATGTAGAGACAAATCCTTTACGTTCGAGTCAGTAAAGATATAGTGAGGAATTTTCAAATTCTTAAGTTCTGGTAAGACATCTCTAAATCTTTCCCAAAATTTTCTCTCTTTCAGAGGAAGTTCTTGATCCCAATCCATTTTCAAAAGCCATAACTTTTGGAGAAAAATCTTTGCTTGTACAATTACTGGTCCTAATAGACCCAAGGGATCAAAAATGCTAGCAATTTCTGCTAATACAGTGCACTTGGTTATTTTGTTGGAACTAAGTGAAATAGTGAAACTAAAGTTATCTTCCCTGGGATTCCATCTTAAACCAAGAGTCTTAACACTTTCAGAGATATTTTCTTCTAAATCATATTCCTTATCAAGAAAGGAAACTTGTTTCATCAGAGCTCTTTCATTAGAGCACCATTTATGTAGTTCCATGCCACCAGACTTTAGCATGGCAATCAATTGGCGTTGTAATTCCCTAGCAGAAGCAATATTATCCGTTTCCGTCAGAATATCATCGACATAAAAGTCCTTTAATGCAGCCGCAGAAGCCAAAGGGAATGTATTTTTTCCATCAATAGAGAGCTGTTTCAAGACTCTCGTTGCCAGATATGGAGCAGATTTCGTTCCATACATAACTGTTAACAGCTTATATATCTTAGGATTTTCTTTAAGACCTTTGTTCCATAAAATACACTGCAAGTTGCATTGACTAGGGTCGATCCATATCTGCCGGTACATTTTTTGAACATCAGCTGTGAAAGCAACTCTATGCTGACGAAATCTTAGGAGTATGGAAAAAAGATCCTCTTGCACTACACCTCCCTTTCGAAGGCAATCATTTAAAGATACTCCATTAGAGGATGGCGAAGATGCATTAAAAACTACTCGAAGCTTTGTAGTTTTGCTATCTGCTTTATAAACCCCATGATAAGGCATAACATATTTTGCATGATGTGAAGAAACGTCCTTTAGTTCCTCCATATGTCCTAGTTTTTCATACTCTTCCATAAAATTAGAGTAGAGGGTATACATTTCAGGATTAGAATGCAAACGCTTCCTTAGACTAGTTAATCTTTGGTTTGCAATCCCCAAGGATTCCCCTAATTCTGAATTTTCTTTTATAGGAAGTCTCACAATGAATTTTCCACTTTCATCTCTTTGGTATGTATTTAAAAAATGCTCTTCACATTCTATTTCTTCTTTATATTTTGAGCTGGGTTCATCTAAAACTGATTCCAGTTCCCAAAACTTTCCGAGTGTTTTTTCTATAGAATTTTCTTGAGTGAGCAACCCACAATGTTGTGTTTCTGGGGAGTCCTCTATGGCACCAGTGCATATATATCCAAAAACTGTTTCCCTAAATGTTAAGGAGTGAGCAGGGATGGCAATTTTACCTTCCATTAGTAACTCAAAAAAGAGCTCTGCTCCTATCAATAGATCAATCTTTCCAGGCTCAAAAAAGAATGGATCAGCTAATATAATGTTTACTGGAATTTCTAAATTTGAAATATCTAGCTTTGCCACTGGTAACAAGTCTGTGATCTTGGGTACTATTAAAAAATCTAATCCAGCAGAAAAAAGATCTGTCTACGTTTGCTATTAAAGTATTTATTTTATTTTTAATATTAACCGCACAACCAGAAAGACCTGAAATCGGAATATTAACTTTGTTTTTTCAAGCCCAGCAAGTCTGCAAAATTTGATGTTATACAACAACACATGCTACCACTGTCAAGGATCACGCGTCCCTTTTGAAAGTGACCACTCCTGTCTGAAATGTAAACAACAGTAGTTGCTAATATTATTTTTCTTTTTTCCGAAGCAAAACATGACGTCACTCCTTGGGAGCTATTACCCTCCTTGGAAGGCGTTTTGGAACTTTCCGTTTGTTTCTCCCCTGCGGGAGAGGGATCTTGCGACCTTTGACCCCGCAATGCTAACTTAGTCCTATGAAGTAACGAATGATGTTTCGATTTACAAGTGATACAAGTAAACTTTGAGCGGCAATATGCCACTTTAGACCAAAATAATTCAAACATAGATTATTGTTTCTAATAAATGCATATCTTTTTTCTGGAGTAAGATTAAGAAATGATTCACATTTGTATAGTGCATGAACATTCTTGCATAATAAACATAAGGCAGAATTTAAACTCGGAGATTTGACAAATAGTGTTTTAGTATTGTTACCTTTTTCAAAATATTTTGATTTAACGGAAAGATTACGACTAATATTATTTAAAACTAAATATCTTTTTTCTAAAAATTCTATTAAATCGTCAAAATCTGGAACTTCAGTGGTTATAAGTGATAATTTATATTGTTTACGCGTTTCTAATGCTAACTTTTGTAAAATGATATTTAATAGTAATATATTTGATAACTTGTCTTTTTCATAATTTAATATTTTTAAGGCTCTTAAGTTTTTTGTAATACAGTCAAGAAATCTTCTTAAATCTTTTGCTGATTCTTGAGTAAGTTTATCATAATTAATTATATTCTTAACATGATTATCGATTATTAGTCTTTTATTTTCATAACGTTCGTCAAGAGCTTTGAAAAGCGATTGGAAAGTATCATCAGACGTTTCAATATCTTTCGCTTCACACTTTAAAGCTGCTCGCAAATAATACAATTTTTGATTTTCTGATAAATTTTTATTATCTTCTATTAAACTTTGAAATTGACTTTTAAACAAATTCCATTCGTCAATTTTTCCAGAAAACACAGGAAGTGGAACTTCTGGCAATTTAATTGCTACATTTGCTGAGGCTTCAATATTTTCAGTATTATTACATTTATGAATAGTGTCATTTGAATTTGAATTTTTAATTTTACAGTTATGAAGTAAGGTTGTAAATCTTACCTCCAAATCTTGTATATCCGAGTCCATCTCAGCCAATGAAATTTCAAGGATTTCTTCATCCGTTGCAGATTCAAAGTATTCAGTCTTGAGGTCATCGAACTTTTTCTGAAGTTTCTCAAGCACCGTTAAATGAGCAGCAATATACGATGGATCATTTGTTTCCTTCCAGTTACTTAATTTTGTAATCTGGGCTTTGATATTGCCCTTCTTTCGATTAAGTGTAGTTATATTTGAAGACATAGTAAAATATCCACACTAGTAATCACTCTAAAACAGTCAACTAAGCACAAAAGCGAAGACACCACTAACAAAGAACTGTCGAGCTAACTTTCAACATGGAACACTATAATTCAGAATTCATTATTCGCTGGCTCCGACTCTGCGGACCAGATGCATATCTACTATAAATGACTTAAGTTCGGTTAATCAAGAACGACGGACCATTTAAACAAAAATAAAGTTTATTAAATCCAAACTATATTGGATCTCGCACCTATATGCGAATCAACAACCGTACCGTTTTACATCCAAAAGCATTCTCTTAAAAACAAAATGAATTCTCCCCTATTACAAGGAAGAGCGCCATCTAGTGGCTTTACAATAAACCTTTCTGGAATAATACAAAATAGACAAGGGACTGAACAACACCCAAACTGTGTTTTACCAGATTTTGAGAAAACACATTTCCCCAATAAGAACAAATACAATTTTCTTTCTAAAATACACTGATTTTCGTTAATATGTGTTTAATATAATAGTGTAGAAAAATATAAGGATTCAATCTTTAACTTTAGATTTAATTTTCCTTCAGTTTTGGTAAAAAAACACATGTATTTTTAAAGATTATACAGTAACAGACAACTTCCTAAAATGGATTTACCATAAAACAACAAATCTCCTACAAATTTTTTAGAAATTTTTCAATAATAAAAAGGATGACATTTACAAAATTTAGTAATTATTTTTCCAAAGTTTAAATTTGAAAATACTTCCAGCTTAACTATTATTATGCAATGAAAAATAAATTTAATCCCTTTATAAGTTTTTCTCCTTGGAACCACTGAAACACTAACTCTTCACTTAATCTGAAATATTTTCCCATCACGAAATGACATGCAAACTTTTCTAGAACTAAAAATTCTTTGATATTCTTCGATTCTAAAAATTCTAATTCTTTGATAATAAAATTCTTCAAAAAAAATTTCTATATTTAGTATTATATTTTTGAAACCTATAAATTACAAGTGATTTTCAGTGGAGGAGAATATTTAATTTCTGTATTTCATGGACATTAACAAAATAGTCTTGAAACAGGCATCACTGTTCTAAATAAAATAGTGACGAAATGAATTAACTGGTTTTCGATATAAACAAACGACACATTTCAATAACTTATAGTTAGTGATAATCTAACAATAAGCAATATTAAAATAACTTCATAAAATTAAGAATCTGAATTTAAAGAAAAACGAAAACTTGAAATAATAAATTATTTCATAAAATGTGTCAAATATGTTAGGCTAAAAATACAATATAAATATGTAAAATAAAGAGTAGGCCAAAATAATCCTTAGATACACAACCAATAGTTAAAATGAACAAAACTTACAATGCAAAACGGAATAGACAAAAAAAAAAAAAAAAAAAACAGAAAAGCAAATAAGAGAACTTAAATGAATTTAAATAAGAAGAATACAGCTGAGAGAACAGATGAGCAATAAGAGATCTTAAAAAAATTGAAAGATGGAAAAAATATATATTTATTGAAAATTAAAATAGAAAATGATAGCTCATATCCAATTATAGCAAAACTTGGGTAGCTAGTTGTAATACAAGATACATATGGTAATAATATCTAATTTAATTGAAACAAATAATCTATTTAAAAAAATTTTTAAAAAAAGACAATTTTAAAAGAATTCTAAATATTGTTAATAACATGGCTCAAAAAAATAAATTGTAAAAAAAAAAAAAAAAAAAAAAATCATAAAACAAAATAAAGCTAAAATTCTCTCCTCTTTTTATAGAACTTGTAACTGATATCTTAATAACCACATATTCTTTCCTAAGGCAAATAAAAAAAATGGCAATCTGACAGCTATGTACATAGTAAATACCAAATAATTTGCTATTAACAAGAGGAAGTAATATAACTGTCCATATTACTAATGAATGTCCATATTACTAATGAATTGCAAAAAGCATTATCATATTCTCTTTAAATTAAGTAACATTCATACAAAATAACAGAAAAGATTTTCTAATCTTTAACAGATCATTTTCATACAATTTATGCTTAAAAAAATTAGTTACAACATACCAAGAAACTCTGTGTTAATTATGACAGTTGGCATAGCTTTGATTTGCTCTTTGGGAAGAGGTGGAGGACCAACAATTTCAACTTCATCCAATAACTAGAAAAAAAAATATTGAAAATTAAAGCAACAAACTAATTACAATGTAAAAAAAACACCATAGATGGAACAATGTGTAAAATTTGATGGCAATTTTACAGATTCACATACAAATAACACCCAAGGAAAAAAAAAATTCATAAAAGTTGAAATTAAATAAGTAAAAAGCTCTCTATAGCCATGACTATAAGGAAAATTAAAAAAACCCATTAATCAAATTTAAGAATAGCATATTTAGTCTTCCCACTATTATAATAGTATTATCAGTACTTATGTTGCATAAGAATATGCTCAACTTTTTCACTAATGTTATTTATTCAATATGAGTTTTGGAAGCTGCAGCTAATTTGCACATGATATAGTAAATATGCTGCGTACACTCAATTGATGGAACTGATATCTATGGATTACTAATGACACAATCTTGAATTCAAGATGTATTCTCTTGTTACATATTAATTTATCTTGCAATTTTAATTACTTTACTTTGAACCATGACAAATTAAGCATAATCTTAATAAACATATCAACTTTTTAAAATTCCAATTCAATTATTTTAATCAGTAAATAAATAACCAAAATGAACTTGAATAAATCAAAAAAATCATTAAAAACATAGCACAAAATGTAATTATACAATGACTTCACAAAAGAACAAGTACCTTGCAGAATGGTTAAATTGGACAACTATTTAAATCAAACTATTTAAATCAATCTCCAACCATTTGAAAATCTTCTGACAAATTTCAAAATGCCAATGGTTGAAATTTTCAATATAAATAACTTTTCAAATTCAAGAGTATTTTTTAAACAAAATTCATGAATAAAAATCATTGTTAAAAATTTTAGGAAAAAAAATTTCATTCAATATCACATAAATTTGGAATGGAAACCTCCACAGCATTTCCAAATGAATTTAGATTATATCATACAAGGTTTGTCAGCAAAGTAACGAGACTAAGTATGGTAAAAAGAATTTCATTAATCCAATCCATATGTACTGTTAAAATTCTTCAAAATGGTCTCCTTAGTCATTGATACACTACTGCAATGCAATACCCTGGCTGTAAAGGTTTCTTGGAAGTCAGCTGCCATAAGCTCTCTCACAGACTCTGTGGCAGCCTAATAGAGTGCTGGAACATCTCCAAAACAATGATCTTTCAGGTTTCTCTTGAGCTTTGCTAACAGCAAAAAGTCTGCCGGGCTCATGTTACTGCTGTACTGTAACTGTAATTAAGTCGCAACCCTTTTTTAGGTCCAGTAGGCCATCACAATGAAGGCAGTGTGGGCTGGAGCAATGTCGTGGTGGCACTTCTAACAACTATCTCCAGTCATTTCCATTTGTACGCTCTGTGCTGGTCAACAAAACTTCTTTGTAGAACTAGCACTGACAGTTCATCCTGGAAGAACAAATTCTATATGGATCCCCAATGCTTATCAAAAAAGACACTGAATAGCCCTTTACCTTGGATTTCGACATTCTGGATTCCTAGGAGCATGAAGAATTTGAGATGTCATTCCATACTTTGGCTCTTGGTTTCAAGGTCATTCAGAACAACCATAATTTGTTACCAATTATTAGGCTGTCTAAAAAGTCTGGTTCACTTTCAAACTGTTCTAACATTTAAGAGGAAATGTCAACTTGTTCTTTTTATTGAATCACTCAACACTTAAGGTACTAATTTTGAACAAACCTTCAATCTGTTCAAATTTTCAGAAATATTTTTGTGAACTGTTGTCTTGTACATGTTGAGGTCTTCAATGATTAATCTTACATTCAAACAATGGTCGAAGTCCAGGAGATTTTTTTTCACTTTGGCCACATTTTTCTCGAAACCCTCAATTGAAGGGCATCCAGATTGATACATGTGTTTTAACGATCTTCCATCCATAATCAATGATGTTAAAAGTCTTTTTTAACTTCTGTGCTATAGTTCTTATTCTTCTAAGCTGTAACACATGCAATTAACATTCTCTGTTAATGAAATTTTAGCCTTTAAAGCCCAATTAGAACTAAAGAATTTGAAAAAATTTCATAATAGATGTATAATGAAAGTTCTAACATTTTGGTTTCTTATGTTGTTATCATAGATATTAATAGAAAATACTGCATATTTTAATATACAATCTATGCACTGCAATATTCATTTTTATAGCAAAAAATATTTCTAAGTTTTCTTTGATCACAATTTAATTAAACTATAGATCATACAAGTAAAACCTTACATTTTTTCGACTGTTTAACGACATTGCAATGAAATAGCTAAATGTATCTACTCTAACACAATATTAATAATATCGCATGGAAGTGATATTAACTCGCACTAGAAAGTATTTTCTGATGAAGGATTTGCATGTATAGTAGTTGATTAGTTCTCAGTATTTGTTCTTTTGATATTTAGTTGTGAGTTTGTTACAGCAGGAAGCTCTTAAAGCAAATACCATACCTCTTATTCACGTTCATTAATCCACTGCAATAAAGCTTTAGAAACAACACACAAGGGTTATTGGTGATGGATCTTATAATTTTTAACCTTGGTCAATTGATGAGGACAATACCCAAGCTGGCAACCCTTTTTCAAACTTCCACACCATACCAATAGGAGGACTTGGATCCTTGATAGAATTAATGTACATCAACCCTACTACAGAGAGAGTTTTAAGTGGCCTCAGAACTCGAACCCACAATTTGACAGAAACAACAGTAATGTGTTTGTAATCATAAACACTAGTCCATAAGTCAGAAAAACCTTACAAGGGTATGAATAACTTAACACAACCACAATACATTATAAATAGCAAAAAATGGGACTTAAATACATTACAAATAACCTTATATGAACTTGCAGACTGAAAAGGATTCATACCCTTAGCTTGAACAAATAAGTGAGCGAGTGAAAGGAGGTCTATAACATAAGAGCCAAATTTGACTATGCTGCACAAAACCAAATGCAACTATGATCTAGAAGAAAGATAGAAGAAAAAGGAAAAACTGGTGGGCAAGAAGGATTGAACATACAGAAAGATTTTTAGGGTATCCTGGGCTGTCACCCATGTAAATCAAAGACAGTATACCCCATTAGAAAAAATAGAATTACTAGAGGTACTTCAGGCTAATGATTCCTAACTATACCATCAAATGGCAACCCCTGAGGAGCTTCAAATATTTAACTGGTTATTCTAATGTTTGGATTTAATTAAATATTCAATGAAGTTAATCTTAATTTAGTTTAAGCAATAAAAAAATGAAATGGGTGAATTATGAATATTTATATTTTAATTTAAATACAAAAATTTTGAAATTTCTCAAAGGAATGAAATTTTACATTCACATAACTCTATAACATTTAATTTAATGAGTGAATTAAATAAAACAGTACAGCAGCTACTTACTTGTGACGCTAAAGCATCCACTTCTTCGTCAACATTGTAATCATCAAAATACCTGAAATAAGATATATTACTGCAATAAAGCCAATAGAGTAGAAATCATGAAGATTGTAAGAAAAACAGTTAAAGTCTGGAATAGGGTGTCCCCCTGGTGACTTTAGGGAGTGGTAATGATTTAAAAGTGGTGATTTAGGTTATGGTAATCCTGATGCACATAATTTGAAAAGAAATTTGCATATGTCGCAAGTTCTCTATTCTTGATCATTATTTGTTAAAAAAGCATATAATTTTTAATAAATAGATGATGCATTTAGAATAACAATTATTTCTTTTTGAGATCAAGAGTTTATATTTGTTTCTTTGGTGAAATAAAGTTAGATTGAAGAATGTCAGAAAAATAAAATTTACATTTTTTTTTTTACTTGGAAAGAAAGGGTTAAATGAATGGTGTATGGATCAAAATTTCCTTGCGCAAAAGGTTGAATGTTTGGTCTGCAAGAAGATATGCACTTGGTAAAAAAAAATTAATCAGAAGATGGATATATTTGAGCTATGATACACAATAGCTTTATAAAACTTTTAAATTTATAATTATTTGACAAAAACAATGTTTTTAAATAATTATGTATAAACAATAATTGTATATAAATTATTATTCAAGAATAATTATTACTTATGAATAAATATTTATAAATAAGTATTCATAAATAATTGTTTGTTAACAAGCTTTACTTATTTGCAATGATTTATTTATAAAAATTAATAATTGTTTATAAATAATAGTTTATTAAAAATCCACATTTCCAAATTATTTTTGAATCCTTAACGTTTAGATGTTATTCCTCTGAACAATTCCAGTCCTTTTATACAACGTTTTTCTGAATTTCACTTGGTGTGTGTGTGAGTGTGTCATCAAATTTTCGATCGTTAATTTAACCAACTTCCCATCAAGCTAGAGCTTTGAAATTTTGGGAATCGTTCGTACTCACCTAACAATGCAATATTTAGACGTTTGCGACAAGTTTTAAATAATATTTCAATAATTTTAATAAGTCAAAATATTCTTTCCTCTCAGCGCTTTTAGGATTGAGGAAAAAATTTCTTTCCCCCTCTGGGAGCACCGGGCACTCCCCATGCCGCATGAGGAATCGTAAACCTTTTGTACTCACAAAGGGGAGATACTATCTTCCCTTTACTATCTCCGAGATAGTAAGGGTTGCTGACTTTTAGTCAGTAATCATTGGCAAGAAAGAAAGTTTCCAATATTTGGCGCCATGTCTTATCACAATAATTTTTTCTGAATTCTGGTTCCCATTCTTTTTTTAATAGAATGATTTACAAACTTTCAAATGCATGTTTTGATTTTACGAGTATTATGAATTTTTTAATACTCTCACAAATGTCTCTTTTTAAGTAAATTTTAAAGTTAAAAATAACTAACAGTTTTAACTAATATTTCAATAATTTTCTTTAATAAACTTTGCCACCATATAAAAACGTTGTTTTTAAAAACGTTGGTTTTTATATCGAATTATTTTATTTCTTCTTCATTTTCCATGTCTACATAAAGTCACTGCTTTCGTCGTGCAAGTTTGGCGACCTTTCTAGGAAGTCGCTAAATTTCGCTGCCAACTGCAAAGGGACACTCTAATCCAGACTTTAACCAGAAAAACAATACAACTGAAAAATATTTTTTTAAAAATTTATTTAACAGTTACATTAGCCAAATTCCATCTTGTTTCTTCTGTTCACTACATAAAGAACTAAATACGTTTCAGAAATTTTTTGAATTTTCAAAACATTTTGTATAATCATCACAATTCTTAAAATGTTCAAGTTAAAACTTTACACTGAACAACAAAGCAAATTAATTTTTAAATTGCTATTTTAAAGGAAGACATACTACTACATATATTATTAAAAGTTGCTTTATGAAAAATGTAAAGAAAGAAATAAAACCGACTGCACACATTACTAAAATTAAGGTAAAGAATCCATACAATAACAATATTACCTATTTAAATTTTATACTAAAATTACAGGACTATTTACACAATACGTATGTTTACACAAAACATTTTTTTATTCCAAATGATAATTATATATAATTCAAATATAATCAAAAGTGACAATTATTATTGAATATAATTTGGATAAATACATAAAAAAAAAACTTACCGAAAGCTAACTAATTCTGCATCTATAATGATATATTAAACAAAAATTAAAATTATTCCAGAGAAAAACATAAAACAGATATTCATAAGATTTCTAATTCAAATCATCAAAATGCATCATATATTATATAGAAAAACTGTATTTATATCTTTAGTAATTAGTATTAAGAAATGCATGTAAAGATTTAAAACAATAGAGCAAAATGACATACTTATATGTTTTATTTTTCAATTAAAATAATATGCTAATTAAAGTTCTCACAAAAGTTTTTAAAAAAAAGGTAGGGGGAAGGGACTCATAATAAAAACATTATTAAGCTTTCATGCAAAATATTAAAATACAAAATATTTTTTATAAAATACAGAATAAGAAGGAAGCCTTAAAATGGTAATTTACAACTTAAATATAATATTAAAAAAAACTCTTTAATCAGATTTGTGATCTCGGTAGTTATTAAAAAACTGCTAAATATTGTTGTGTGAGCAAAGAACTCTTAATTTTAAAAATATACCTTAAACATTATAAGGAACATTATATGAAAGTAAATATTACTGATAAAATAACTTTTAATTTTAAAAATATACCTAAAACTTAATAAGGATTTGTGATTGTCTTTTAACATTGTACTGAAAAGCAACATAAGGGCTATCAGCAATGGACCTTGCAATGTTCCACTTCTATCAAGTGACAAGGACTACATCCAAACTGATACCTTCCCCTTCAAACTTCCACACTCAGCCAGCACACAGTGAGTCATAGGCATTGCAGCTAAAACCCACGACTTGATGAAACTAATGCCTGCACAAGTCCATGACCACTATGCTACTGTGGCCCTCTTTATAATAAAGAACATTATATGGAAGTAGTTTAATTAAAAGAAAAAAATTTGCAATAAATAAAAAATTATTTACCATATTAGGGTAAATATAATGCAATACTGTTTTATGAATCATTTTTTGTTAGAATAATGTCTCACAAGAAATTCAAATTCCAGGTAATGAAATGTAATAACTGGTGTTATTAAATTATAATAAATAAATAACAATAACCATATTATTAATTATTTTAAATAATTGCTTACCCGACTACAGTACATTTTCTTTGAATTCTTTTATGTAAAATGAATGAATCATTAAATTTGGTATCATGATTCATTGCAGGCTAATATGGTATATTACAATAACTACATAAGCATAACTTTTTTTTTT